>JASVEL010005625.1:0-160033 GCA_032618575.1 Nicotiana noctiflora | reverse complement strand
CCTGCAAATTTTCAGGTCATTCGGACATCGTTTGGTCGGGTTTTTGATTGGATGTTGGTTTCGGAAGTTTTAGATGAAACTTAGGCTTGAATTCGCTTTGATTTGATGATTTCCGTGTTTAAGGACTTGTTTTGATGATTGGAACAAGTTTTGATAATGTTTTAAGTCATGTTGGTGCTTTTGGTTGAGGTCCCGGGGCCCTCGGGTGTGTTTCGGATGCCTAACGGGTCATTTTTGGAAGTTTTTGAAGTGCTGTTGCTGGTATCTGGTGTTGTCCTTCGCGTTCGCGAGGTCCCATCGCGTTCGCGAAGAAGAAATTGGATTCTGAGACTTTTGGTCATCGCGTTCGCGACAGTGCTTCGCGTTCGCGATGAAGGATTTGTCATCTGGGACTTGTGTTCTTCGCGTTCGCGACAGTGCTTCGCGTTCGCGAAGAAGGAATTTCTGTCGCGCATGTCCTACTTCGGAAGCTCATATCTTTTTATCTACAAGTAATTTGAGGTGATACAAAAAATGAAAGTTGTAGCTCTTTGAATCTAGTTTTCAGAAACATATTATAATAGTCATTTGGAGTTGTGTGTAAAACGTTATGACCATTTCAATAGAGGGTGTCCGAGCAGAGGTGAAAAACAAAATTTTGGGAGTTTGTTCTTCGCGAACGCGAGGGTATGACCGCGAACGCGAAGAACAAGTCTCTGGGCAGCAGAATAAAATCCAAACTTCGTCCCATTTGTCATTTTTGACGATTTGGAGCTCGGGTAAGGCGATTTTTCGGGAGATATTTTGAGAGAACAACGGGGTAAGCACTCTTAACTCAATTTTGGTTGTATAACTCGAATCTATTGCAAGTTTTGGTGTTTAATTTGAGAAATTTTGTTGAAAAGGGTAGAAAACCCTCTTGGATAGAAATGGTGATTTAAGGGGTCAAATGAACTCCAATTTTTATGAATTTGGTATGTATAGACTCGTGTCGAGACAAGGATTCCGTAAATGTAACTTTCGTAATTTTTCGAGAAGTGTACCAAAAGTCGGATTTTGACAACTTTGTGGGTTTTGGTGCAAATTGAGTTATTTCGAATGGGTTGTGTCTAATTAGCCTATATTGATGTATTCTCATTGATTTTGAGCAGATTCGGCATCCAAGGTGATTGAATTGCGAGGCGAGCGCAAGGCGGACTAAGGTTTCTACTGGATCGAGGTGAGTGGTGGTAGTAAATAATGTACTGAGGGTTTGAAACCCCGTACTTGCACTTTACAGTGCTATGTTGAGACGAGACACGCATCATGTGACGGGCGTGGTGGCATTGTGATTGGGGGATTGGACTTGGTCCTTCCCGACTGATAGTGTATTGTGTATTATGACTATGAATAAGATTATAACTGTGTAATTGGGCTAGTAGCCATGTTTGGGGCCTTGTGCCGATCTGTAGAGCATTAGGGAACCTATAGAGCTAGGTGACCCTTATATTGTGTTGGAAACATACACTCAGCCGTAGCTCTAGCTGTATAGCATAATATGAGCCCGTACTAGATGTGTACATTGAGAGAGATTATCCAGGGTGGAATTCCCTGTTCTAGCTGAGTGCGCCTGAAAGGCCAAGTCTATATTGACTGAGACAGGGTCAAGGAACCACTGTGATATATTATATTGGGCCTGAGAGGCCAAGTATATACTGACCGGGATAGGGTCGAGGACCCATTATGAGGTATTATATATATATATACCTATATTGGATCGGGCTGCACGCCGCAGCAGTATATATATTGGATCGGACTGCACGCCGCAGTAATATACATGTAATATACATGTAATATACATGTGGGACGGACTGCACGCCGCAGTATTATTGCGCTTGGGCTGTAGGAGCCCCTTCGGAGTCTGAGTCTGCACACATTCTCAGTGAGCGCTGTATATATTATGGGATCGGGCTGCGCGCCGCAGCAGTATAAATATATATACATATATATATTGGATCGGACTGCACGCCGCAGTAATACATGTGTGGATCGGGCTGCACGCCGCAGCATTATAGTGCTTGGGCCTAGGGAGCCCCTCCGAAGTCTGTATACACCCCCAGTGAGCGCCGTCGACGTTAAATGGAGCGGGCTGCGCGCCGCAGCGGTATATGTATTGGAGCGGGCTGCACGCCGCAACATTAAACTTATTCATATCCTACTACCTACTTAAATACTTATATATTATAGACATAGGTATGTGTCTTTATATATTGAGATGGCCGTACACCGTAGGGGTACGAGTGAGGGTTGGATCAGTGTGGAATCTTGTAGAGATAAATGTGGATTGGAGATTAGAGTACTACCATAGTGATGACGTACCTGCGAGGGTTACCTTAGAACTGCTAAGTGATAGCACATGAGTTCTTACTTTCAGTTATTATTTATTATTGTTACTCACCGAGTTGAAATATACTCACCCCACTCCCCTGCACGTTTTGTGCAGATTCACAGGTGCGCGAGAGCGGTTGAGTTGTCGTTGCTGCCTGCTCACATCTACTTCTTGCGGAGATTACGAGGTAGCTGCCAGCGTCTGCAGAGCCTGTTTTCTCCTTCTTTATCACCCTGTTGATTTCCTATTTGCCTAGACTTGTTTGTATTAGGATGCTATTCTGTAGAGGCTCAGTCTCGTGACACCACGATATGGTTGGGACCGTATTTTGTATGTTTCACATTTTGCTTATCACCTGATATGATCATTTACTGTTTAAGTTTAATTTGATTAATAACTGGCTGGTTTAAGGGATAATATGGTCGGGCTTGCCTAGCATTGTGTTGGGCGCCATCACGACCAGGGTTTGGGTCGTGACAAGTTGGTATCAGAGCCTAGGTTAACAGGTCTCGCGAGTCATGAGCCGGTTGGTAGAGTCTCGTGGATCGGTGCGGGGACGCCTGTACTTATCCTCGGGAGGCCGCAAACCTTTTTAGGAAAAGTTTCAATTCTTGGAATTCTTGTCGTGCGATTACTTTTGACTTGATCCGAACTTTGACATTCTATTCTCTCACAGATGGCGAGAACTCGATCATCCGGACGTGGAGGACGACCACCACTACCACCTGCTGAGAGGCCGTGGACGCGGCCGTGGTCGTGGCGGAGGTCGGGCAGCTGATGCAGTACCAGCTGACCCACAGCCCCCAGCTGCAGAGGTGCTAGCAGCACCAGTTCAGGCACCAGCTGTGCTCATTGTCATTCCGGGTCTACGGGAGACCCTGGCTCAGATACTAGCAGTTTGCACTGGCCTGGCACATGCGGTTTCAGTTACTACCGCAGCAGCTGCATCAGGGACCGGGGGTGGTCATCAGACCCCCGCCACACGCACTCCAAAGCCAGTTGTGCAGGGCTTGCAGACACCAGAGGCTCCTCCAGGTCAGCATGTGGTTTCGATTCAGCCAGCAGATCAGGTTCAGGGGGACAGGGTCCCAGCTATGACGGACGATGAGCAGCGTCGTCTCGAGAGGTTCACTAGACTATCTCCTCCAGTTTTCACTAGTGCTCCGGGCAAGGATGCCCAAGGTTTTCTGGACAAATTTCGTCGGATGCTTCGTACGGCAGGGATCTTGGAGTCTAGTGGGGTATCTTTCACTACCTTTCAATTTCAGGGGCTAGCCTTCGCTTGGTGAGAGGCTTATGAGCGTCGCAGGCCAGCCGGAGCAGCACCACTATCATGGCGAGAGTTCTCCACTATGTTCTTGGAGAACTGGGTTCCTCGATCTCAGAGAGAGGAGATGCGTAGGCAGTTTGAGGGTCTCCGTCAGGGGGACATGTCAGTGTCAGAGTATGAGATCAGGTTTACAGAGTTGTCCAGATATGCACCGTGGTTGGTTCATTCCGACAGAGAGAGGATTGGGCGCTTCGTGGACGGCCTCATTTATCCCATTCGTATTCTGATGACTCGAGAGAGGGTTTTGAGTCGTACATTTGAGGATGCTGTGGATATTGCTCGCGACATTGAGACAGATCGTCGCAGGGAGCGGGATGAGAGGGAGGCCAAGAGGCCTCGAGGAGCAGCTAGTTCCAGCGGCACTCAGACCAGAGGCCAGAGTCAGCAGAGCCGAGGTCGCTCTTTCAGATCTTCGTAGTCGAGTCGCTCAGATCGTCGCAGATGGTCTTCTGGGCAGGGTTATCAGGGTTCGCACCAGAGCCAGCCATCTCTCAGTGCCATGATAGCTCAGAGTTCTTCACAGGCCCCATCCGCTCAGGGTTCGTCTCGGCCTAGTTCATCAGCTGGCCAGTCCAGCACCAGAGGTCCTTATCAGTCTCAGTCCCCAGCACCGGGGAGTTGCTACGAGTGCGGAGAGCTTGGGCACCACCGTAGGGAGTGTCCCCGTCTTGTTTCCAAATCTTATTAGCAGAGGGGGCAGCCCTCGTCATCTGGTCCTTCTACTTCAGCACCCGCCCCGCCAGCTAGGGGTGAGGGTCAGGCAGCTAGGGGTCACCCTCGAGGGGGAGGCCGATCAGGCGGACAGGATAGATGCTATGCTCTTCAGGGCCGATCTGAGGCCATTGCTTCTGATGCTGTCATTACAGGTATTATTTCAGTCTGCCACAGAGATGCCTCAGCATTGTTTGATCCCGGTTCTACTTATTCTTATGTGTCTACATATTTTGCTCCTCATTTGAGCACGACCCGAGGGTGTCTTGAGCTGCCAGTGCATGTATCTACCCCGGTAGGGGATACTATTGTTGTGGACCACGTATACCGGTCCTGTTTGGTCACTATTGGAGGTCCGGAGACCCGAGTAGACCTGTTGCTTCTCAGCATGATTGATTTTGATGTTATATTGGGCATGGACTGGCTATCTCCATGTCACGCTATTCTGGACTGTCATGCTAAGACAGTCACTTTGGCTATGCCGGGCATTCAGAGGATCGAGTGGCGAGGCACGACCGAGTATGTACCTAGCAGGGTAATATCTTTCCTCAAGGCCCAACGAATGGTTGGGAAGGGATGTCTCTCTTATTTAGCATTTGTGCGGGAGGTCGAGGCCCAGACTCCCAGTATTGATTCTGTTCCCATCGTGCGAGACTTTCCCGATGTGTTTCCCTCAGACCTGCCAGGCATGCCGCCGGACAGGGATATTGATTTTGGGATCGATTTGGTGCCAGGGCACTCAGCCTATTTCTATTCCTCCGTATCGTATGGCACCAGCTGAGTTGAAGGAATTGAAGGAGCAGCTCTAGGAACTCCTAGATAAGGGGTTCATTCGGCCGAGTGTGTCGCCGTGGGGTGCACCGGTCCCGTTTGTTAAGAAGAAGGATGGATCCATGAGGATGTGTATTGACTACAGTGCAGCTAAACAAAGTAACAATGAAGAATAAGTATCCTCCGCCTCGTATCGATGATTTATTTGATCAGCCTCAGGGAGTGAGGTGTTCTCGAAGATTGATCTTCGTTCGTGCTATCATCCGCTGAAGATTAGAGAGTCCGACATTACGAAGACTGCATTCCGGACCATATATGGTCACTATGAGTTCCTTGTGATGTCTTTTGGGTTGACCAACGCCCCAGCACAGCATTTATGCATCTGATGAACAGTGTGTTCATGCCGTATCTTGATTCATTTGTGATCGTGTTCATTGACGACATTCTAGTCTACTCTCGTAGCCGGGAGGAGCATGCTCGACACTTGAGTATTGTGTTGCGCAGGTTGAGAGAGGAGAAGCTCGTATGCCAAGTTCTCCAAATGTGAGTTCCGGCTCGAGTCCGTGGCATTCTTAGGGCACGCGGTGTCCCGTGATGGTATTCAGTAGATCCGAGGAAGGTCGAGGCAGCGTAGAGTTGGCCCAGACCGACCCTCGTTACTGAGATCCGTAGCTTTCCGGGATTGGCAGGTATTATCGCCGATTCGTTCGTGGATTCTCTTCTATTGCTTCGCCCTCGACTAGATTGACTCAGAAGGGTGTTCCTTTCTTACGGTCCGAGGAGTGCGAGGAGAGCTTTCAGAAGCTCAAGACAGCACTGACCACAGCACCAGTCTTGATTCTGCCGACAGCTTCAGATCCTTATACTATATATTGTGATGCCTCAGGAGTTGGCATTGGTTGTGTGTTGATGCAGGAGGGTAGGGTCATTGCTTATGCTTCTCGTCAGTTGAAGCCCCACGAGAAGAACTACCCTGTTCATGATTTGGAGCTAGCAGCCATAGTTCATGCCTTGAAGATTTGGAGGCATTACCCGTATGGTGTCTCATGTGAGGTGTTCACGGATCATCGCAGCCTTCAGCACTTATTCAGACAGAAGGACCTTAATTTGAGACAGCGGAGGTGGTTGGAGTTGCTTAAGGATTATGACATCACTATTTTGTATCATCCGGGAAGGCAAATGTTGTGGCCGATGCTTTGAGTCGGAAGGCAGTTAGTATGGGCAGCCTAGCTTTCATCCCAGTTGGGGAGAGGCCATTTGCTTATGATGTTCAGGCCCTTGCCAATCGGCTAGTGAGGTTAGATATTTTGGAGCCGAGTCGAGTGTTGGCTTGTATTGTTTCTCGATCTTCCTTATATGATCGCATCAGGGAGCGACAGTATGATGACCCACATTTGCTTGTCCTTAAGGACAGAGTGCAGCATAATGATGCTAGAGATGTGACTATCGACCGTGATGGTGTTCTGAGGATGCAGGGCCGTATATGCGTGCCCAATGTTGATGGTTTGCGGGAGTCGATACTTGAGGAGGCACACAGTTCGCGGTACTCTATTCACCCAGGGTGCCGCAAAGATGTACCAAGACTTGAGACAACACTACCGGTGGAGGAGAATGAAGATGGATATTGTTAGGCATGTAGCTAAGTGCCTCAATTGCCAGCAGGTCAAGTATGAGCATCGGAGACCGGGCGGTGTTCTTCAGCGTATGGTTATTCCCGAGTGGAAACGGGAGAGGATCACCATGGATTTTGTTACTGGACTCCCTCGGACAACGAGGAAGTTTGATTCTGTATGGGTGATTGTTGATCGGCCGACTAAGTCCGCACATTTCATCCCGCTTAGTACTACTTACTCATCGGAGCGGTTGGCAGCCGATCTTTATTCGGGAGATTGTCAGTTGTTGCATGGGGTCCCGTTGTCTATTATATCCGACGAAGGCACCCGCCCACTTCTCGCTTTGGAGAGCATTTCAGACGAGAGATGGGTACGCGGGTCGAGTTGAGCACCGCATTTCACCCCCGTACGGACGGCGATCGGAACGCACTATTCAGATTCTGGAGGATATGTTGCGAGCTCGTGTGATTGACTTTGGTGGTTCGTGGGACGAGTTCCTACCACTTGCCGAGTTTGCCTACAACAACAGTTACCAGTCGAGTATTCGGATGGCCCCGTACGAGGCATTGTACGGCAGTATGGTGTAGATCTCCCGTCGGATGGTTTCGAGCCCGGCGAGGATAGATTGATAGGGACCGAGTTAGTCTAAAGATGCTCCGGATAGAGCAAAGTTGATCCAGAGAGAGGCTTCGCACAGCACAATCTCGCCAGGAAGAGTTATGCGACCGTAGAGTTCGAGAGTTGTCTTTCATGGTCGGCGATAGGGTGTCGTCGAAGCGTTTCACCCACGAAGCGGTGTCAGCGAGGTTTGGGAAGAAGGTAAGCCGAGTCCCGTGCACATCGGTCCTTTTCGAGATACTCGCGAGGGTCGGAGAGGTGGCATACGAGTTGGCCTCGCCACCCAGCTTATCCAGCGTGTTCATCCAGCATTCCACGTGTCTATGCTCCGAAAGTACATTGGAGATCCGTCTCATGTATTAGACTTCAGTACCATTCAGCTTGATGGTGATCTATCATACGATGTGGAGCCTATTGCTATTTTGGGTCGCCAGGTAAGAAAATTGAGGTCGAAGGAGATTGCATCAGTTAAGGTTCAATGGAGAGTTTGAGTCGCCACTTGGGAAGATAATGGTGTCCCAAGTCACTGGTTAATCCCGAATCCGAGGAATTTGACTCTTAAAAATGTATGCGAAGCAAAGATCCGGATGTGACGACCCGGCCCGTCGTCACGGGAATTTCCACCCCATTATGTTGTAATTACATATTTCCTGCTTTTATATCAGTGTTAGAGTCTATCGGGGGAGTTAGGAATGAATTGGATTGAAAATGAGGCATATAGCCTTTTTGAAGGAAACTTGAATAATGAAAGTCAACCCGGAGTTGACTATTTAGTTAGAGAGCTCGGAATCGAATTCTGATGATTCGGTCAGCTCCGGGAGGTCATTTGTGAGCTAGGAGAGCGATCGGAATTGAATTTGGAGGCCCGGTGTAGAAATAGGCTTGAATTGGCTAAGGTTGAATTTTGGCGAAATCCGAACGGTAGGTGAGATTTTGATCCGGGAGTCGGAATGGAATTCCGACAGCTGCAGTAGCTCCGTTAGGTGATTTTGGATGTGCCTGCAAAATTTCAGGTCATTCGGACATCGTTTGGTCGGGTTTTTGATTGGATGTTGGTTTCGGAAGTTTTAGATGAAACTTAGGCTTGAATTCGCTTTGATTTGATGATTTCCGTGTTTAAGGACTTGTTTTGATGATTGGAACAAGTTTTGATAATGTTTTAAGTCATGTTGGTGCTTTTGGTTGAGGTCCCGGGGCCCTCGGGTGTGTTTCGGATGCCTAACGGGTCATTTTTGGAAGTTTTTGAAGTGCTGTTGCTGGTATCTGGTGTTGTCCTTCGCGTTCGCGAGGTCCCATCGCGTTCGCGAAGAAGAAATTGGATTCTGAGACTTTTGGTCATCGCGTTCGCGATAGTGCTTCGCGTTCGCGATGAAGGATTTGTCATCTGGGACTTGTGTTCTTCGCGTTCGCGACAGTGCTTCGCGTTCGCGAAGAAGGAATTTCTGTCGCGCACGTCCTACTTCGGAAGCTCATATCTTTTTATCTACAAGGAATTTTGAGGTGATTCAAAAACGAAAGTTGTAGCTATTTGAATCTAGTTTTCAGAAACATATTATAATAGTCATTTGGAGTTGTGTGTAAAACGTTATGACCATTTCAATAGAGGGTGTCCGAGCAGAGGTGAAAAACAAAATTTTGGGAGTTTGTTCTTCGCGAACGCGAGGGTATGACCGCGAACGCGAAGAACAAGTCTCCGGGCAGCAGAATAAAATCCAAACTTCGTCCCATTTGTCATTTTTGACGATTTGGAGCTCGGGTAAGGCGATTTTTCGGGAGATATTTTGAGAGAACAACGGGGTAAGCACTCTTAACTCAATTTTGGTTGTATAACTCGAATCTATTGCAAGTTTTGGTGTTTAATTTGAGAAATTTTGTTGAAAAGGGTAGAAAACCCTCTTGGATAGAAATGGTGATTTAAGGGGTCAAATGAACTCCAATTTTTATGAATTTGGTATGTATAGACTCGTGTCGAGACAAGGATTCCGTAAATGTAACTTTCGTAATTGTTCGAGAAGTGTACCAAAAGTCGGATTTTGACAACTTTGTGGGTTTTGGTGCAAATTGAGTTATTTCGAATGGGTTGTGTCTAATTAGCCTATATTGATGTATTCTCATTGATTTTGAGCAGATTCGGCATCCAAGGTGATTGAATTGCGAGGCGAGCGCAAGGCGGACTAAGGTTTCTACTGGATCGAGGTGAGTGGTGGTAGTAAATAATGTACTGAGGGTTTGAAACCCCGTACTTGCACTTTACAGTGCTATGTTGAGATGAGACACGCATCATGTGACGGGCGTGGTGGCATTGTGATTGGGGGATTGGACTTGGTCCTTCCCGACTGATAGTGTATTGTGTATTATGACTGTGACTAAGATTATAACCGTGTAATTGGGCTAGTAGCCATGTTTGGGGCCTTGTGCCGATTTGTAGAGTATTAGGGGAGCCAGTAGAGCTAGGTGACCCTTATATCGTGTTGGAAACATACACTCAGCCGTAGCTCTAGCTGTATAGCATAATATGAGCTCGTACTAGATGTGTACATTGAGAGAGATTATCCAGGGTGGAATTTCCTGTTCTAGCTGAGTGCGCCCGAAAGGCCAAGTCTATATTGACTGAGACAGGGTCAAGGAACCACTGTGATATATTATATTGGGCCTGAGAGGCCAAGTATATACTGACCGGGATAGGGTCGAGGACCCATTATGAGGTATTATATATATATACCTATATTGGATCGGGCTGCGCGCCGCAGCAGTACATATATTGGATCGGACTGCACGCCGCAGTAATATACATGTAATATACATATGGGACGGACTGCACGCCGCAGTATTATTGCGCTTGGGCTGTAGGAGCCCCTTCGGAGTCTGAGTCTACACACATTCTCAGTGAGCACTGGTGTATATTATGGGATCGGGCTGCGCGCCGCAACAGTATAAATAAATATATATATATATATATATTGGATCGGACCGCACGCCGCAGTAATACATGTGTGGATCGGGCTGCACGCCGCAGTATTATAGTGCTTGGGCCTAGTGAGCCCCTCCGAAGTCTGTATACACCCCCCAGTGAGCGCCGTCGACGTTAAATGGAGCGGGCTGCGCGCCGCAGCGGTATATGTATTGGAGCGGGCTGCACGCCGCAGCATTATACTTAATCATATCCTACTATCTACTTAAATACTTATACATTATAGACATAGGTATGTGTCTTTATATGTTGAGATGGCCGTACACCGTAGGGGTACGAGTGAGGGTTGGATCAGTGTAGAATCTTGTAGAGATAAACGTGGATTGGAGATTAGAGTACTACCATAGTGATGACGTACCTGTGAGGGTTGCCTTAGAACTGCTAAGTGATAGCACAGGAGTTCTTACCTTCAGTTATTATTTATTATTGTTACTCACTGAGTTGAAATATACTCACCCCACTCCCCTGCACTTTTTGTGCAGATTCACAGGTACCCGAGAGCGGTTGAGTTGTTGTTGCTGCCTACACACATCTACTTCTTGCGGAGACTACGAGGTAGCTGCCAGCGTCCGCAGAGCTTGTTTTCTCCTTCTTTATCATCTTGTTGATTTCCTATTTGCCTAGACTTGTTTGTATTAGGATGCTATTCTGTAGAGGCTCAGTCTCGTGACACCACGATATGGTTGGGACCGTATTTTGTATGTTTCACATTTTGCTTATCACCTGATATGATCATTTACTGTTTAAGTTTAATTTGATTAATAACTGGCTGGTTTAAGGGATAATATGGTCGGGCTTGCCTAGCATTGTGTTGGGCTCCATCACGACCAGGGTTTGGGTCGTGACAATTGGCTACTTATCTTGTTTGCTTAACTACAAATGGATTTAAAGGAAAATCAAGCGAAGAAACTCGATGTGATTCAAGCTATCCTATATTAATGGCTAATATAAATCAAACAATCACCTTAACATGCTTAAACTACTTGACTTTAACAAATTATCCGTCTAAAGTTCAAAGAAAATCCCAGTCCGAACTGGCTAGCTTTTACTTACACAAATCCAAACATATACTAACAAAAACAGAAACTAGATAAACATGAATGAAAACTGGTATCTATTTTTAACAGTAGTCCAAAAACAGTCCTAGTTTACAATAATAGACGATACAAGCCTGGCAGATTTCATTTCAATTTATACATGTTGAAATCAAGAACTAGGTATACATACAAAACTATGTGCATTCTTAATCCTTCAATGACTAACAGTACAGTTTCTATTACAACAAACAATCGCAATTTAATAACTAGCTAACAGGATCATTCATATGGTGGCCTCACAGCAGGATTTAAAAACACGCTTTCATTTCATTTCCAGTATGAGAATGGACATCCTATTGCTTCCCCATATTTATAACCATTGTTTGATTTCTTTCCAGCTCTTAAGAGCACTTAATCAATTAAGAAACTAATTCTCCCCCTCATGTTCTGATTTTTCCAGCCTATAAAGACTGTCAGTTCCACTTAGGACTGTCTAGGCATGGCTTTTCTATTTTAAAAATCATGTGAAGTTCAAAATATAATGCCTATCCTGCTGTAAAGCAGGTTCCACTACCCACACTCATGTGCAGTGCATTTTGAACCATAGCTGTTGGCTTTTAATTTCTAAACTAAAATAAAAATCATCTATATCCAATTCGAGTCCCATTTTAGAATCAAAATCTTAATTCAATAGTGACTCCGGACCAAATTAGCAGTGCTAATTTCTGTCCAAATGTTCTAACAAATAGACCTACAAAATTAATCGACATCATTCGATTAGTCGATTACAACACGTATAATCGATAACAAATGATCAACCTACAAATTCGTGATCCATGGTTTAAACGGGCATACTCGGGGGCCAGGGGTATGGATCAACTACCACCAATTCAAACAAAATAACACACTAATCATTACAATCAATCGATTAGAAACAAGAAATGAGCAAATAAAAGGTCTTGAAGAGAAGAAACAGAAAAATTAACAACAAATGGAAAAGATGAAAAAATAAAAAAACAATTAAACTAACCAAAAAGAAAAAAATAAATAAAGAAAGAAGAAAGAAAAGAAATACCTTAAGAGAAGAATCTGAAACAAACATACTTGGGCCAATCTTGGTCTTGAACTTTTTTGAGGCCAAACAGACTTTAATCAGGGTGTTCTCAGTTGAGAACACCTAGACTAAAGTCCATTAGACCTCAATTACTATCAATTTTAGCCGGTGACCTAGCTTGGATTTTTTTAGGGTTCATACGGTCATTTTGGGGTTTGTGGTTTTCTGGTTAGATTCAAACCAAACCAAGCTTGGTTTGGTTATGAGGAAGGTTGGGAGGGTATATGGTATCAATTTGGGGTTGATTGGCATAATTTGACTTTAACTCGAATCTTCGATTGAAGATTCGAGAAGCTCCATTTTGATTCGAGATGAACCATGCTCGGGGTTGGAATGGGGGTGTCTTGGAGGTTCTATGGTGTGAAAATGGTGGCATTTGGCGTACCTGAACCGCCGTGAGGCGATTTCCGGTAGGCGGAGGGCGATGGTTTTAGCGGCGGCGTTATTTTATCTCTAAGAGAGACGAAGGGAGGGGTCTGGGGTTTGATATGGGTAGAGGGTTCTTAGGGTATTAAAATTGATCTTTTAATCCCGACCGTCGGATCATAATAACCAATGGCCGGATCAAACGATTTAATCTCAAACGGAGTCGTTTGGAGGGGTAACATGGTTGTTTGGTTTAGTTAAGGGTTGAGACGGGTAACGGTTTAGGCTGGGATGGGTCTGGGTTAAATGGGAAGCTTGGTCTCAGCCGTCTAGTTGATTTCATCAACGACTCACAATGGTAATGCCAATACGGTGTTGTTTGGGGGCATCTCTGAAAGACCTGGTCTTGGACTGGGTCACTGGGGCGTCTTTGGCCTGGTTTTGGTTAGGTTTGGGATGGTCTAGTCCATTTTTTCATTTCCAATTCTTTTCTCTTTTTAATTTAATTCCTAATTTATTAAAAACAAACATTCTAAATTACATTACAAAATCAAATTGACTTATAAATTTTTTAATTAACTTCTTCATATCAATTAAAAGACATAATTAAATATTAATTAAAATAAATTACACAACTAGGCATTTAAATGCTAAAATGTAAAAAATGCATTATTTTTATGACTTTTTAATATTTTTTTCGAAAAACAAACTTAATTAATCCTAATAAAACCTAAATGCAAAAAATGTAACGTATCTTTTTTTGTTTTATATTAATTTACAAATAACACACACAGACAAAAATACAAATAATAATTAAGAAATCACACAAATTCACAGAAAGTCACACACAACACAAAACTATTTTATATTAAATTTTTTGGGGGTAATTCTCTTGTAGGGAAAACATTACGTGCTCACATTGATGTTTTAGGATGTGTTGGTGCTTTTGGTTGAGGTCCCGTGTGCTTCGGGGTGATTTCGGAAGGCTAACGGGAAATTTTGGTTTGTGAAACTTTAGAAATTGCATATGCTTCTTGTATTTTCACTTCTGCAGAACTGGGACCACAGAAGCGAGGGGAGAGTCGCAGATGCGGTAGGGAGCGTAGGTGCGAAACTAGTGACTGCATCTGCGAAGTCGCATATGCGACAAATGGATCGCAAATACGGAGTTTGGATATTTTGATGGGATCCGCAAATGCGGAGCTTGGTCCGAGAAACGGTCCGCATATGCGGGATTTTGACTGCAGAAGCAATTATTTTCGCATATGAGGCTTGTTGACCGCAAAAGTAGATGTCGCAAATGCGACCATGGAGCCGCAGATGCGAAAATGACTGGACAATGCTATTTAATTTCATCTTCGCAAATTTTTGAAGGGTTTCATGTTTTTAACTCGGACTTGGAGAATTGGGTGCGAAATTTGAAGAGATATTTCAAGGGGTTTGATAAGGTATGTACTCTTGGACATAAAACACGATTTTATGGTGTAAATACATGAATTAGAGCTGAAAACTCAAGTAATTAATGGGCAAAAATAGTAGTTTAGGGCTTGAAACTTCATAGAACAAAAATTAGGATTTGTGGGGTAATTTGGACTATGATTTTGATAATATTTATATGTGTAGACTCGTGGTATATACATATAAAATGGTCTTTTAATAAATAATGGTAAATTGGTCTTTTCAAATGGCTGTTAACAAAAGAACGGATACAGGTGCAAATAGAAAGACAAAGCGGCTACACGTTAAAAAGGGGTGCCGAAATATAGCGCCCCATGCAATTTTTACATATTTTTGTCCTGAAAATTTAAACAAAAAAACTATAATTCAAGATACACTGGCTAACTCGTAAATAAAAACCCTTTAAAGTGGCTATATGATGCCATTTTTACGGTGAAATGCACATAAAATTGTTTTTAGGATCGTTAGTTATTTAAATGCTAATAATAGATAGAATTTACAGAGTATTTAGTATTTAGCCATCCAGAATAGGTGAAGTACATAAATAACCCTCAAAGTGGATGATCATAAATCTTTATCTCTGTTATCTATAGTCAAAACGTCAAGTTTAATAACTATTGCTTATTGCTTGTCCCATGACAACACTTTTAATTTTATCTTAAAATTTTGCCTATGGGATAAGCGGAGGTCAAAAGTTAAATATTACCGAGAAGAGTTATCATATTTCTATAAATTCTCTTATCGTGAATCAAACTCCAATATGAAAGATTCAATTTCGGTCAAGAAAATTCATATTTTCATACCTTAGGCAGAAGCATGATGATGTGGTGGATCATCACATGAAGGTCTGAAGAAAAGCAGTAGCAAGTAGCAACAAAGACATCTTTAAGAAGGGTATGAAGTTGCCAAATCTAGCCAAATGTTAAATAAAATTTTAAAACTAATTACTCTTATATTTTAATTTGTGTATGGGTGCGTTCAATTTAAAAATCTTTCTTCCCCCTTTCCCATTTCATCTAAATGCTCGAGACTTACGAAATGCTTAATGTCTACAGTCATATAATATTTTTAAATTGGGGATCATAGTAACTAAATTGATTGGCTATTAATGTTCTATTTTTTATATTGTTATTCCTTTCTTCACTTCTCACTCCCTTCCCATATATGTATAATTAAAAAATATAAAGAGTGATACAATGTTACTTTTTTTTAAATGTTTGTTTATCTATTACATAACTAGACTGAGATAAAAATATTGTATGTCACATTAATTATGGCGTATCGTGTTACAAAATTATAATTTTGGTAGCAACATAACTTTTGAGCTCTTTCTGATTCAAGTTAAACCAAAATTTAATAAAATCCAAATATACTTGTAAAATTATTCACATTTTAAGTACCTCGTCACATAATCTTCACAAGATAATTACTCCTTGCATACAAAGCATGACAATATCACAAGAATTTTACTTTCATCATACTATTAACCATGCCATGTAAGGACAATGCCTTTTCTTTATATACATATATGACATGCTTTCAACATCAATTCTAAGCTAGGATGCTAAGGAGAAAGCTACTTTTGATTTCTGTATCTTTTTTTGCTATACTTCTCTTCATCTTCTTTATATCATTTAATATTCACTTAAATTTTTCGTTATCAACTTCGTTAAACAACACCATTTTACTGCAAAAATCGACCCAAATGAACGCACAGTTTACCCTTTTAGTAGGAATCTTTACACAACCAAAAAATTTTGATAGACGTCATTTCCTTCGTATGGTCTATGGAATTCAATCCACATCCATAGCTCGTATCGACGTAAAGTTCATTTTCTGCAACATTACTAATGCAGAACATCGGACTTTCATCGCCTTAGAAATCATGTGTTTTAATGACATTATTGTCCTCAACTGCTCCGAAAACATGAATAGTGGCAAAACTTACACTTACTTTTCTATCCTTCCTCGAATCCTTCCTACACGTTATGACTATGTCATGAAGGCGGACGATGATGTGTACTTGAGGCTAGCACCATTAGCAACATCTCTCAAACCATTACCTAGAGCTGATTTATATTATGGCTTTGTTATACCTTGTCCTAGCATGAACCCGTTCGTGCATTACATGTCCGGAATGGGATTTATCTTATCGTGGGATTTGGTGGAATGGATTGGAAGATCGAATATTCCTGCCAATAATATATACGGTCCTGAAGATAAGTTGATTGGTCAATGGCTAAAATGGGGAAATAAAGCAAAAAATAGATTTTCTAACAAGCCACAAATGTATGATTATCCAGGAACAAATGGGAGATGTTCACATGAGCTAATCCCAGATACAATAGCCGTTCATAGGCTAAAAAAGTTGGAGCAATGGATAGATGTTCTAAGATTTTTCAATGTAACTAAACAACTTCGACCTTCTAATCTTTATAGTGTATCATTTGATTAATGAATTTATAAATTTTGTCTATGTTGTTAGTTATAACTAAGATTGACTATATTGCAAGATACGTCTTTTATTTTTTATTTTTTACTGCAAAAAATAAGATTTTCAGTAATAACATTATGGGACGACCTCTTTAGTCGTGACAAAAAATAAGTGCCTAAGTCATCCCAATAAGTAATAGTTGAACGACAGACTATATGTCGTCATTTTGAGTAGCGACCTACTTTAAATTTTTTTTATAACGCATTTGTTAAGTTTTTGGGGCGATTTTACTCACCAAAGCTATAATTAAAAAATTATAAATCCCGCCACAATAAGTTAATAAAGCTATTTGTGGCATACTTTTTAATACTTTGTAGCAAGAATTAAATAGCCTCATAATTTATTTATTTATTAGGTTCCAATAATATTCATTCTAAAATATTTTGTCTTACCTGAATTGAAGTCAACCCTCAATTCTCCACAGTAGACTGAAAAATCAAGTGTATAATTTTTAGTTCCTTTGTTTAAAAAAAAAAGGTTTTTTAAACAATAAATAATATTCAAAGTTTTGAAAGACACAATTCAACAAGAAAAAGCTGATGAAGAAGCTAATATTAGGGATTTCTAGGGGTGAAGAAGCTGAATTTTGAGTCCTGAATAAAGGGGTGAAAATGCGTTGGTCTCCATTTTTAGGGATTCCTCTAGTAGTGGCACTTCTCTCTTTACTCCTTTTCAATATTTTCCCTCTCAGATCACTCTACTCTACTCCGCAAGTTTGTCTCTTTAACTCCATAATCGTAATTGTATCAGTATCTTTTGTTGTATAATTTGTATCTGAATCTCAAAATCACTTTTTTATTTTGTGGGGTTCATTTTTTTAGAATTTTCAGAGACTTTTTACTGTTGAAGAACTTGCAATTTACAATGGGTCTGATCCAAGCTTGCCCATTTTTCTTGGTATTATTGGGTACATGTTGAATCTGCTATACTACTCTTTGTCATTTAAAGATTGCATTTTTTTGAACATTTGAGTGATTTTGTTGCTTTTGATTTGGTGGCTCTTATTAGGTCAGTATTTGATGTGAGCAAAGGAAAGAGTCACTATGGAGTAGGAGGTGGCTACAACCATTTTGCTGGAAGGTCTTTATTTTTTTTCAAATTCTTTTGCAATTGTTGTATTTATGCTTCATAATTTGTAATCCTTATTGAAAGCTTAATGTAATCTTTGATTCTATCACTTTTGGTTGTTTATGTAGGGAAAATCAGTTATAAACTTTTGCTAGTTCTGTGTCATATAAGGCTAATCTCATTGGAGTATTTTTAATTGCTCAGTGATTTTCAACTAATATATGTTGTTTCTACAATTTTCAAATTTCAGAGATGCTTCGCGTGCATTTGTATCTGGAAACTTTACAGGTTAGAATCTTTTGATTATATTTCCATTTTTTTTGGATATGGTAGATGTATGATGTAGTGCATTGAGATTATTATAACTTTGTCTACTGCACATCACATTTGGACTGCGAATTGTGCGAATGAGATTTCATGACGGAGGCACAACCAACTTAATAAATCAACCTTCCTTTCTAATAGATGAAAGATCTTAATAGATGAAAGATTAAGTCCAGCCTTGAGAAAAAAGAGGGTTCCTTTGCTATGCTAGCAAACTGCTAAATAAAGTAAATTAGCTTGATTGGAAGACCTGATGATATGTATACCATTATTTGGAGAGTGGTGGGAAGATGTTAAGGGGTTTTCTAAGAGCAAATAGATCCACCTCCTGCTGCCAAGAAAGTGTCATCCCGATTATTTTAAAGAGTTTTGTTTTTAAAATGCATTTTACTTGGAGGCTCCTGTCACTTGCCTGTAATTAGGAATTATGGTTTATCGCTAGAGTTCTGTTATGCTTTTGCTTGCTGGAAAGAGGAAACAATTACTGTAGGGTTAGCCACTGTCATTCTTTTTCCTTTTTCTTTTTCTTTGAAAGGTTAGTAAGCAATTAGGGATTATGGTTTATTGCTAGTATGCTTTGCTTAGTGGTTTAGCACCAATGGCATCTGTAAGGAGGAAACAATTATTGTACGGTTAGCCGCTGTCATTCTTTTTCCTTTTTCTTTTTCTTTGAAAGGTCAGTAAGCAATTAGGGATTATGGTTTATCGCTAGTATGCTTTACTTAGTGGTTTAGCACTAGTTGCATCTGTAAGGTGGAAACAATTGTTGTAGGGTTAGGTGCTGTCATTCTTTTCTCTTTTTGTTTTTCTTTCAAATAATATTTGAACTGTTATCTGATCAAAACTCATCTTCTATATTTATCCCCTTGGATCAAACAGTGTTCTTTTATGTTGTACAAACAGGTTGCTTGTACTAAACTTAAAAGAGTTTCAAATCCTATAGGAAATTTTAGTATGCAAAGGAGTAAACTAGCAGATATTGTGACACATCAATTCTCCCCACGGTTCTTTACCATATTGTGAAGTGGGATATAGACATTCATTGGCCAAGAATTATCCTACCTTAAGTTTAAGATTGTTGTAATCAACTTCTAAGGACCAAAAGGTCTTTTGAACATCCAATAACTAACCATATATTGATATACTGAAACTGGGCAAAAACTTCAGCTAGAAGGCGAATACAGAATGAAAGCAGTAAATTGGGGAGCTTCATAACATCCGTGGTGAAAGAGGCTAGAAATTGAAAGTTATGCTCTCTGGTTTTCTACCAATTGAATTATTGTTATGACAGTACGAACTTTAACTTGTTCTCTTTACGGGACTTCATAGAAGGGAAAAGAATACCTATTATTCCTGCTTCTATGTAAGGACTAGACTCTTTAGACTTATCAAGTGCAACTTATCAAAAACAAAGTTTAGTCAAGCTTGGAATCTATATAATTTAAAGAATGTGCTTGATCTTCTCTATTTCTGTAAATCTTTCGATTTCCTACAACAATTTATATTAGGAAAAGAAACGGAGAACTATGAATTATGATGTTTGAAGCAGTGTTGTCAAAGGCGCGCTTAAAGCGCCTTAAGCCCTGAAGCGAGGCTCAAAACACGTTGAGCGTTTCGCCTCACTTTGTGGGCACTTTAGTGTCGCATCAAAGCTCTAACACATACTTTTCCTTGCCAATGAGTGTAATCGTGAAATGGCGACCTTAAACAACTGATATTTCACTTTATCATGAATTGTTTTTTCAAATTTCTTTGTCCATATATTTGTTATTCATGCTTATAATGATTAGTCTTGGACTACTATGCATATTTTTACTTTTTCTCCTGTTGCATATTTTTTATTAAAGCTCACACTTTGTTTGCGCTTTGCGCTTAAAGCCCTAACGGACCTTAGAGCTTTTTTGCGCTTTTCGCTTGTGATAACACTGGTTTGAAGCCATTTAAGCTTAAAGAATTCCAGCTGTGATTTTCACTCTGGACACAAATAATAACCTGCTAGAAACTCAACCTGCTAAAGAGAATTCCCTTTTCTTGCTTCTACATAGTTTGAAACCAGTAAAGTGTAACAAGACTGATGCCTAAATAGCTAAATGCAGTACTTGTGATATTTGAATTTCTTGCTTGCTCTCTCTATTTCCGTGATATAAATGAAATATGATTCTTATATTTTGGTTTTGTCTTGATGATTTGTGGCTTCTAAAATTCATTTCTTTTCTTCTATATTAATTCAGGAGATGGACTTACCGACTCACTGCACGGTTTATCCAGTGCCGAGGTAGTATGATGTTCTGTTGTCATTCAGTGGGCCTGCTTCCATTTCTTGAACTGTACTGAACTTGTATTGATATCAGTCTGCAGGTTTATCTTTTAAAGTGTGCTGTGTCTTTTTTTGTCTTGATATGGAAGAACTTATTTTCGACATCTCACTTTTATAGGTTAACAGTATTGTTGACTGGAGAGACTTCTACTTCAGAACATACACGTGAGTAATTCATCCTCAAATTTCTTAATCTCTAGTTTGGCAATGTAAAATGCAAACAGTTAATCTGTTTGAAAGGTTATCAGCAATGTTTTCACTTTCTTATCCAAAACCCAAATTTATTACTATTTAATTTCCATGATATTTCTGCAGAACATCAAGGAATAGTTTATTCCTAATGGAGGATTAGACTTTACTCTTCTCTGCTAATTAAAATGGAGAACAACAACAACAACAACCCACTAATAATCTCACTAGTGGGGTCTGGGGTGGGTAGAGTGTATGTAGACCTTACCCCTATCCCTTAGGGTAGAGAGGCTGTTTCCCGGAGACCCTCGCCTCAAAATGGAGAACAAAATAAAATAAATTAAATCCTGGTTCATATCTCATGTTTTTTGGCGACTAAAAAGCAATAACAAAGAATTGAATGGATCTCTAACTCGCTTCCCTTCTGGCAGATTTGTCGGTAAGCTAGTGGGACGCTATTATGACAGTGAAGGCAATCCAACAAAGTACTTAAAAGGTGCTGAAGCAAAGGCCGCTAGAGGTGCTCAGCTGATGGAAAAACAGAAGAATGAAGAGGCCAAACTACCTAGCTGTAATTCAAGATGGAGTCAAGAAGAGGGTTCAGAGGTATAATTCTTTTTTCAATGTTCCAAACTCCGTACCTCAATGATTTTCCTTTTAAAAATTAGGTACTGAGGTAGGGGAAGAATGAAAGGAAGTCGAAAGGTAATAGCTTTCCTTTCCCTGTTTGCTTTAGGGTGAGAACATGGAGTTTCGGAGGATAATACATTATCCCTTTGCTTGGAGCCCAATTGAAAGTGATTATTTTGGTTGAGGCTAATGATAATGGTTTTTTATATTCCAATGAATTTTTTATTTCTGTGTTTTGTCCCGACTTTTTCCTTGGGAGACAATTTAATGGGAAAGGAGATGTTTTTGTATGCAAGTCATCTTGATTCGTCCCACTCTTTCTTAACCAAATAAGGGAAGGGAAAACTTTCAACTCTCCCTTGTGTCCGTCTGCTTCCCCTGTTTTCAAACAAAGGGCAATGAAAAAAAAATTAAGAAGAAAAGAAACAGCTGGTTATGACCAGTATCACCGATGTCTGATAAAGGGTGGAGGGACGAAAAGTAAAAAGTAATGGGATCGATACAATATTTCAGTTCAAACTTGAAGTAGGGACGTAACCTGATGTGCTTCTCCAAAATTAGTTGGTCTTCTTCAAAAGTTAAGCATACAAAAAATGGATTTCCAACTGGTACATTCCTGCAAAGGTCCCTTCTTTGCAATTGAATTTTCAGATAGTTTGTGTGTCATTCTCGATAAAGGGTACACAATTAGATGGGCAGGCTCTTGTTCTTGAATCCTGTATGCTGTACAGAATGAAACTTCAATTTTATGCACTGTTGTAATGGTAGAGATATTGCAGATAATGTCATTGCATGCTTCTAAACGCTTGCTAAGTAGCAACGTTATTCATTTTTCAGGTTTGGTGCGACGATGGATATCCAAGATTAGTTCAACGACCTGAGCAGATTGCATTGACCGGAAAAATGAGCAAACGATGTGCTTGCTTTAAAGAGGATGATCTTGGCCTACCAGGTTTGGAGGTCTACGAAGGATGTGATTATTTAGCCAAAACATGCCGTTTATAAAAACTGCAGTTGGGGTTTTATAGCATATCTGATATCAATTCCACAGACATGAATGAAAATTTTTGTAACATTACCAATATTTCTTGGGCAGTAATTTCCCCATCTTCGAAAAGGGTAAGTTTTTTTTTTTTACAACTCTTAGAGCATTAAGTCGTTTATTCATTAGTTGGACATTACATTGTTGTGCATGTAAAGTAAATGGACCTTGGACCATACTTTCTTTCTTGCTATATTTCTAGGAATTTTACCTCCTATAACACACTATTACACCTTATTTATTATAAATTAAAACAATTTTTAAATATTATTACTATAGCTACCTTTTATATTTTATAGCAAAAGATGTATTTATTTTATACACTATTGTTGGGGAGTGGAATATGCTAGTTATGTTTTTTCTCTCTCTTCTAGTTAGCACAGGATCTTTCTCTTTCTTTGAATGGTTGTGAAAATTTTTCTCATTTGATAACATGAATGTTTGTATGAAATACAAACTTTCGGCATTAAAGCATTTTACCAAATTAGTCTTCTTCATCCAAAGGAGGACATGACTCTTGATAGGAAAGTCTGGAGGTCTAGTATCAAGGTTGTAGGTTAGGGGCTTCTATTATTGCGCGGGATAGCGATGGGTCGGGAGGGGGAGGGTTCCCGATAGGTTAAATTCTCTGTGAGTACTCCTAGAATTACTAATGTCTTTTGTTCATGTTGTTGTTTTGTTTACTTTGTCCTTTTATATGTCAGTTTTTGTGGTTTATTCTGGAGTTACTAATGATTTTCCTTTTGTTTTCTTTTTGTTTTTTTTCCTTTTCTCGATCTTGCGTCGAGGGTCGATTGGAAACAGCCTCTCTGCCCTATCGGGTAGGGGTAAGACTTGCGTACATATTACCCTCCCCAGACCTCACCCTGTGGGACTATACTGGGTAGCTGTTGTTGTTGTATTCATTCTTCATCCAAAGTATGTATCCACAAGCCTGTTAGGCCTCTTTGTGTGGAACTTATAATCTTTCACGCCACCTACACAATTTAGACCACTGACTAACGCAAACTCCCTGAGTGAAAAGTATAATGTTGTGCCATTTACATGTATAAAAATTGCGTCAAGAGAATCTTTCTCGCACCTCAACAATTGATATTCAACTTCACAATGCTTGACTTATACCAAAAAAGGTTTGACCAAAGAGTTGGTATTGTTGTGGACTATGAGATTATGTCGGTGCTAGTGTATGAACAGTTATGTATGCGGGTGTTTAACAAATTATTTTATTTCCTTCATACAAACGCCACAAAAAAATAAATACGACTAGGTTGGTACAATACTTTGATTGTGTTTAAAATAGATGCTTTCTAACTTGGAATACATTATTTTCATTGTATCCCAAAATACAGTACAGACAAAATACAAGCTCGAATCATGACAATATTAATACACTAATGTTGGTGTATTTAAAATTAAATACATATAAATACAAAAAGACAAAATTCTGTACGGAGGACAAACAAACAGAAATACATGTATACTAAAAGCAGGTTATAGGAATACACAAAATACATGTATGATCTTTTTTACATCATATTCCTTTCGTATTTTCGAGCTACTTACTTTAGCGACCGGTTTTCCCTTGCTCCCAGAAGCAAAGCAACATAGCTAATTTTTCACATTTATGTTGCGTAGCGAAACTTTAGAAACATCAACAACTGTGGTTCTTTTCAAGGATTTCGCATTTTCAACTAGTTTAATAGGATCATTCCGTAGTTTGGTTTGCCTCTCGGCTTCCATGGTTGTTGCAGAACTTGCAAATACAACTTCCTCCTGAGTCCTGAGTGATTCACAAATCAAACATGACTTCTCAAAATCGAGGGTTTTAGTGGATATACCTTGTTGGACTTTAAAGCATTTACTTTAAGCATTAGGCTTTAAAGTATAAGTGTGTGAATTGTAAATGGTGGAAAATAAAATGGAGGGAAACGAAAATTTGAATGAAGTGAGCTTTTGACTTGCACTTTGTCCTTCATTGGTGAGGGACAACTACATTTGTGTGCTTATATATAGAATCACTTCTTAAAGCTCTTAAAAGGAGTTGAAGAGAATGAACCCTCGAGTCGTCGTCGTCGCTCACTCGGCTTCGGCTTTGGATCAATAAGAATTAAATGTCAGATCACTGCTGAAGATTCAGAAGGATAGTCTGGCCGCGGTCCTGGCGTAACCGCGGTAGGACTGCGCCAGAACCCTGCTACAGATTCAGAGGGCCACTCTGGCCGCAGTAGGACCACGGCAAGCCGCGTAAACGTCTAAAAAGGCACCTTTTCCAGAACAAACATCACACCTCTTTCAATAATTGTCTATACATTCTGAGGCATGGCTCCGTTTTTAACACACCAAAAATATTACAGAACTTTCTTCTTTCTGAAAATACTGCATTCTAATTTGCAGTTTTTCTCTTTCAAATTCGTAACTGTGATTTTGGTCCATTCTTTAAGTTCGTTGGTATCTTGCAGTTTGTATTGCCACAGTTGCAAGAAGATTTATTTTGTTTTATCCTGGGAGGATTTAATCCATTACCTTGACAACGTGTTAGGGGGTTAAAATTTCTTAAGGATGCACAAGCAAATTGTGGACTCGAAATATTTCTTAATATTTTTACTGTTTTTCTAGTTTCTTTTATTCTTCTAACAGTTGTTTGATTTTGTGTTTTAATACCGTAACGTCCACATACCTTGTGTTGACCTCTTCGGGGTTCCTGGATCAAACATTAAAAACGAAAATTGAAGTTTCTTCCTCAAAACTTAACAATGGCGAAAATTAAAGAGGAAAGTGAAGAGAAAAATAAGAATGGCAGAGTAGTAAGAAAGAACCAGCCATGTGCTTTACCAATTAGTAATGAACCACGATTTTTAGGAGCAAAATCGAGATGGATTCAATATGAGAAATTTGCTCCGAGAATCTTTTTATGAGAGAGAGAAAAAAACCGTGTGCTAACCGGAAGAGAGATATAGAAGGAACATAACTATAGGTGTTAAACGGGTGGGCCGGGTCAGGTTTAATGTATTTTTAATTTATTTTTTTGTAATTTCGTATAACTATTGTAATTTATTTTAATACTTTGTATTAATTTAAAGAATACAAAGTAAATGAGAAAAACTTGCACTTATAAATTGTAATTTAAGACTTTAAGTTTGAATTTCAAAATTAAAGTTTTAATTTAAGACTTTAAGTTTGAATTTCAAAATTAAAGTTTCAATTTAATACTTTAAGTTTGAATTTCAAAATTAAAGTTTCAATTTAAGACTTAAGTTTGAATTTCAAAATTAAAACTATTAAAGTTTGAATTTAAGATTTTAAGTTTGAATTTCAAATTTCAAAGTTAAAGTTTGAATTTCAAAAGTAAAACTATTGTAAGTTATATTAAGAATTTGTATTAATTTTAAATTTTAAATTAAAGAATACAAGGAAGATGAGAAAGAATGCACTTACTGCAATTTGCAAGTGCTTCTTTTATTTCATATTTTATAATTCAAATTTGAAACTTACAAATTGAAATGTTTACATCTTTAATAAATAACAATAAGTAAATTCAAATATTTTGCATTGCCCTGCTAAGTTCCTCATAATCAATATGAACTGAGTGGCCTTCTTCTGGAGTGTTTAATTCGGATGGGTTACCATTTGTTAATATATCTCCAAGTTCCTTGTCTTCTGGGCTATCAATAATCTTCACGTCCTTGATTTCTTCTTTCCCATCTAATCCAATCTCTGATACATACTAAAACTTCCAAAGCATTGCTTCCCAATGAGTGACGCGTATCTCCAAGTTGTTGTCTTGCTTGGCTAAATGCACTCTCGGATGCAACAGTTGAAATTGACACATTTATCACGTCCCGAGCCATTGCGAAAAGAATAGGAAATTGCTTTCCATTTTTATGCCACCACCCCAACGGTGAAAAATCCTTTGTGCGAGGTTCCTTTTGCTTCTGCAAGTAGAATTGAAGGTCATCAATGTTCCTGCAACTTGTTTGAGTGTTAGAAAAAGTAGAAAAAATATTAAAACTTTCATCTAATCCTTCATCTTCATTCACAGTAGCAGAAGTGCTATATTGCATAGTAGGATTAACATTACCTGCAGCATTATCAATTATATTTGCATAATAATTATATAATTGCTGTAAATAATCATTTAGGTTGTTCGTAGAAGTATATAAATTTGGGGTTTCAGTTTTCCCAATCTCCATATAAGTATATAAAGCATTCATTAATTGATGACAACCAGACATCTTAATAGAAAGATTTAAAACTGCAGCAATTAAGTAAATCGGAGGAATTGGATAGAAAGTTTTTTGAATTTGGCTTGCATATTTTCCACAACAGCCGTATATTTTTCTTTCTTCTTAAATTCAAAGAGTAGAAAAGAAATTTCCGCTATATGTACTAAACCCATAGCAATAGTAGGGTAATAAGATCCAGAAAACTCAACAGTAGCAGTATAAAATTTATGTAAAAATTTAACAACATCATTAATGACCTCCCAAGTATCAGTTGTTAACATACGGCTTGGATTCGTACAATGCGCATTAGCAACTTCAGTTATTAAGAATCTATATTTGTAGCAAACTTTTAAAAATAAATATGTATAGTTCCATCTAGTAATAATTTCTTCTGGCATGAATCGGGGTTGAAGGTTATACTGGACACACTTATCTTTAAATTCCTTTATTCTAGAATGTCTATTATTTCCTTGAATGACACCAACTGCTCTTCTAACAAGACTAATCTCTATTGAAAATAAATCAAGGCCACTTTTAACAATTAAATTATAAACACGACATGCACACCTAACATGAAAAGTTTCATTAAAAGTTGGTTGCAAATGCAATTTTAATATTGAAATTGCAGCAGTGTTGTTAGAAGCATTATCAAAAGACATACATAATACTTTTTGGTTGAGATTATAAAATTCAACAACTTCACAAATAATGTTGCTTATAAATGCAGCGGTATGACTCTGATCTTCATCATATCTAAAAGCAGTAATACATTTTTGCATACAAGTATTATCATCTATCCAATGGCATGTAACAGTCATATAATCACGTCCATTAACAGTTTGACCAATATCAGAAGTTAGAGAAACTCTACAAGGAAGGTTTTCAAACAAATAACGTAAATATGATTGATATTGTCCGTGAAGTCTGAAAATATCAGCCCTACAAGTACTTCTAGGTATACCTTTAAATAACGGATTGTAAATTCTTAGAATATACATAATAAAATATGACGAAGAAGCAAAAGAAAAAGGTAAACAACCTAAAGAAATTATTTTTGCTAACTCCTCACGATCCTTCATTTTATCATATTTTATTAATCCTCCAGTAATAGGGTTAATAGTTGTTTGATTTTCATCACCATGTAGGCCCCATTCTATCGGATGTGAAACTCTCATATGTCTACTAAGCGTTCCAGTTCCCCCTAAATTTTCTCCAGTCTAATGTTTAAAAACTCTTTTACAAATTTTGCATCTAACTCTATTAGTACCTTTAATTATTTCAAAAAATTTCCAAACCTTACTTTTTTTTTCTATGATTAGTCGTCAAAGCAGCAAGTGGTCTACTATTAGTGCCACGACCACCACCCCTTGTAGCAACTCCAACATTACCAACCCCAACACTAGTAGGTGTAGCAGATATCTCTTCTTCAATTTCTAATTCATTATCTTCTATTCCATAATATTCTTGTAATTGATCATAATCTATATTTTCATTAGGCGATATTTCAAGAACAAGAGATGTTGGGGTACTATTACTACCAGATGCTGAAGAATTATCTCTATTTTTATTTCTCCTACCAGTAACTTTTCTACTCGCTCTTTTAGCAGCACTAAACATATTGTAAAAATTAAAGAATAAGCACAAAATAAATATGTAATTAAAATATTAAATAAGAGAAAGTGTTGGAGGGAGTGCACCGAATTGGGCAATAAATTGAGCATTTGGTTATGCAATTCCGATGTTACCACGAACAAACGTCAAGCCAATATTCCAACTTGAAGTTCAAAACCCGAATGATAAAATACTATAATTAAAATTCAATTATTCAACAAAAGTGAGCCAATGGGAGAAACTGAGAAGGAGAAATGAAGAGGGGGGGGGGGGAGGGGTATTTTTAGAATTACATAAGGTTAGGTTTTAAAATAGAAAAGTGTTAAAACTTAAAAAAAAATGGCTATAATTGAAATATATCCGTTGGCCAACGGATTCTTGAAGAAAAGATCCGTTCGAGTGGGCCCCACATGCCAGAATTTCAAAAAAATAAAAATAAAGAATTTTTGACCGTTGGACCGGGCCGGTCCGGGCCGGTTTAACAGGTAATGGGTACTGTTCACCCGGACCGGTCCTAACGGGTCCGGTTAACCGTTTTAGAATTTTGGCCAGACCAAACCTCTTACCCCCTTAAACCCAGCCCACCCGGCCCCTTAGTTACCTGTCCGGGCCGGTCCGGAACCGGTCCAACCCGGCCCGTTAGACAGGTTTAAACATAACTAGCGTAGTTCACGCTCAACGATAATGTATATAATAAACTAGTTTCTCGACGCCACGTAAATAAATAAATATTTTGTAAATTAATACATTAATATTAAAATAAGTCTTTGAGTAAAACACAAATTTCTGTAAATGATGAATATGATGAATCGTCGAATGATGACTTATAGGATAACAAAGGATGCATACAAGAATGTTTTGCAACTTATGAATATATGATGATGATATACTACAAAAATATCCCAAATTCACATAGAAAATATTTTAATATTAACTACTATAATATTTTCTAAAATGTAATAAAACTAAAGAAAGTCAATCTATAAGCTATTGCACTAAACACAACTCCCTTTTCATAGTTAATAGTAAAATATTCGGTAACCAGGCCAGTTTATTTTGCTTTTCCAATCATGTTTCTTCATTTATATATTTTATATTGATTGAGTCGATGCAACGCATTTACCTCTCGTTTCTAAAGTCGTTCCCAGCGATAATTTTTCTTCTATATAAAAGTTATTGATATACGTTGTGCATGAGAAATAATGTAATATATTCGAACATGTACATATAAATTAAATACACGCACATGCACATGCACATGCACATTATTATATGTATATGTATAGAAGATTTTGTATTACATTTTAGATATAAAACGTCTTCTCCTCACTGGTCTGTTGGCTATATATGTGGCACTATTTACATGTGGTTATCTTAGTAGAGCCCGGAACCGAAATAACAGTAAAATAAACAAAAAATATTGAAATAAACCAAAAAAAAAAAATACACAATTAAGCATTTCGCAGTATAAAACTTATTGCACTAACGGCCGTTAGTGCAATTCGTAGTTTTATACTGCGAAATGTCAATTTTTAATTTTGTTTTTTAAAAAATGGCCGTGTTTTAAAAAGTGGCCTATTTCGCAGTATTGTACTGCGAAATAGGCTATTTCGCAGTACAAAACTGCGAAATAGGCTGCAAATGGGCCCACTTTTTAATTAAAACTCATAATTCGTAGTTTTGTAGTGCGAATTTGATTCTCAAAATTTCCTTATTTATAGACGACTGAACTTCATCAAAACTCTATCAACGCAAATTATTTCGGTTTTTCTCTCTTCTCCTTATCAATCCATTTTTTATAATGTCTCAAGTTGCCAAAATAAGGGTTTCATTGTATTGGGGGGTGAGGTTATTGTGGATAATAACTCAGTGAGGTATAGCTCTCCTCCACAGTGTCATGTTAAATTGCCGCTTAATATGCAGTACGATACTTTGGTATCGTTGTTACGTAAAAAATGAGTGAGCGGAGGCGTTCGGTTAGCATTAAAGTAACCGGAAGATTTCCTTATTCAGTGACTCCGCATGGGTTTGCTTATTATTTCGAGTTTAACATTGACGATGATGAAAGTCTTAGAGATTTTTTGCGGGTTCCGGACGAATATAGAGAATACATTGTAATAAAATTATTAGAAATGTATGTGAAGGTTGAAAACCTTAGTAGTAATGAGGGAGTGCGTATAAGTGATAACCCACATTCATCGGATGGTTATTTTGGAGGAGCATTAGGTGGACATGTTGGAGATGGAAGAGGTTCTCTTGATTTGAATTTGTCACCACAGGCGAATGAGGAGCCAGAAAATAATGTTACTACTTCGTATAATCAACAAGACGACTGGTAAACTTAAATTTAGTGAAATCTTTTTCTTTATGTTTTATTTGGATTTGTATTTATAGTTCTAATTTTCATAGGGTGTATCGTCCGGAATTGAATTTGACAAATTATGACGACGCCCCTAGTTGGAATTTGCAAAAATCTGCAGTATTGGAGCACGGTGGTCCCTCTGGTAGTTATCAGCAACCTCAAGAAAGCCAGCATGAAACTTCAAGACAATACGAGTTGTAAGTATAGTGATGTAGTGATATGTACATTTAAATTTCAAGATAATACGATTAGGATACTTAAATTTTTGTTGGTTATATGCAGTGAAAACGAGCTTCTTGAAGCTCCTGGACTAACACAGTTGCCCGTACACGATGTTTTTACTCGTGACTTAGCAGATGCGCAGAGTCAGGGAGGATGATAGTGATTACGATAACAATGCGGATGAGTCTGGTGATGAGACACCCTTCCGTGAGGAGGGTGATGATGTGGAGGGTGACGATGAGGAGGAGGAAGTGAATGTGGAGCCTGATTTGACTAGGGAGCATGTTCCTCCTCCCCCCCCCCCGGTTAGACGAAGAGTGTATGAATCCCACGTGCCTTTTCATGAGAGAAATATTCCATACCTGGATAATTTGCTTGCCATGCCTAATGTTGATGCATTGACAAGGGATTATGATGAATTACGATCGAAGTTGTGGGATGAATGTAGACCAGGTGTTGTTACAAAGGGCATGTATTTCCCTGACAAAGCTCGCCTAGTTAGGGCTGTAAAAATCTATAGCATAAGGGAGTGTCGTGAGATGACGATAACTGAGTCAACTAGGGATAGATACAAGGTTGTATGTCGCTGGTGGTTCTTGGGCTGTCATTGGATGCTTCGTGCTACAAAGAAAAAATCTGGTTTGTGGAAAGTTGGTAAATTTGTTAGCGATCATAGATGTGAAATGGACACATTCAATGAGAACCATTTCAACCTGGATGTTGACTTGATTTCCCTTGTCTTGGTTCCATTTTTGGAAGTGTCTATTAGATTTAAGATTAAAGAGTGTATTACACAGCTGTCCACAAGGAGTATGGTTGTACTATAAGTAAAAGAAAGGCATATCTCGGTCGCAAACGTGCCTTTGAACTAATTTATGGCGACTGGGATAAGTCCTTTTCAAATATTCCCAGGTGCATGGCTGCACTGCAACAATTTAACCCCGGTACTATTGTTGAATGGAGGCGCGAGCGAAGTCCTGGCAGTCCGGAATTTATATTCAACTATCTATTTTGGTCATTTAAACCAGCAATAGATGGTTTTGTGCATTGTCGTCCTGTAATTTCCATAGACGGTACTCATGTCTATGGAAAGTATGATATTAAGCTTTTGATTGCAGTTGCTATAGATGCCAATAGCCAAATATTTCCACTTGCTTTTGCCATTTGTGCGAACGAAAGTGAAGAGACATGGACGCAATTCTTGAACCACTTGAAGCAACACGTTGTGAAACAACGTTCAGGTATTTGTCTAATTTCTGATCGGCATGGTGGTATTTTAAGTTCTGTACGTCACTTGCCTGAATGGCAGGAACCGCATGCATACCACCGTTACTGTGTGAGGCACCTAAAGGCCAATTTTCAAAAGAGATTTCCTGACAAGGCGTTGCATGACTTAATGTGGATGGCTGCAACTGAGCACCAGCTATGTAAATTCAATAGGTGCATGGAAGCAATCCGGCAGTTGGAACCACGAGCCTATAGTTGGTTGATGCAACATGACACTCAAATGTGGACATTGCATGCTGATGGTGGCATACGATGGGGAGCCCTCACCACGAATGTGTCGGAGTCATTTAATGGCTTGTTGAAATCTGCCCGTGGACTGCCTGTCACTGCCATGGTCCGCATGACTTTCAAATAGAGTGCAGAGAGATTTGTTGAAAGGCATGCAGCTGCATCGTCATTGTTGGATAGAGGTGTTGAATTTATGCCAATACCCATGGAAAGATTCGAAAAGTACAGGAAGCGAGCACAGTGGCATTCTTATCTTCAGTACGACAATGAACAAGGTGTTTTCGAAGTTAAGACAGGTAATCGTGGACACCGTGGGAATAATGTACATACGGTGAATGAAAGTAGAAGGTTATGTTCGTGTGGGAAATGGACCATCTACCACATGCCGTGCCCACATGCATTGAAGTGCTTTCAACAAGTTGGCTATGGGGCAACAAACTACATTGATAGGCACTACGGTGTTGCAGCATACGTAGACACGTATAGTGGGAAGTTGCATCCTTTAGGTGCTGAGCATTATTGGCCGACAGAACCTTTTAAGTTGGTATGTAACAAGGAGTACTTGCGCAAGTTGAGAGTACAAAAGAGAACACGTATACCAAACCAAATGGATGTTGGTGAGTCTGTTTATGCACGTAAATGTAGCATATGCTCCCAAACTGGACATGACCGCCGTAAATGTCCTTCAGGTGCAAGTTCGTCCAATGTACCCAACTATCAACCATAACATTAGTTCCTTATTTTTGTATTATTATTTGTAATATATGTATGTAGTACCTTTTGTGCATTTGAAATAAAATTATTCTTCAAATTACGTATGTTGTTGTAATTTTCTTAATGTGATGTTGTGCAATTTTAAATAGTGTATAATAATACGAAAAGTGAAGTTATGAAAACCATGTGAATTGTCATATTTATGTCATTTCGTCCATGTAATTCATAGTTTAGTACTACGAAATGTAAATTTGTCGTTTTATTTCAAAAAAGCTAAAAATCATAGTTCAATACTACGAAATGTAATTCGTAGATCAATACACGAAATATAAATTTGTCCTTTTATTTGAAAAAACCTGAAGATTATGTGATTTTTAGTGTCCTAGTAATTCGTAGTTCAATACTATGAAATGTAATTCGTAGTTCAATACTACGAAATGTAATTCGTAGTTCAATACTACGAAATGTAAAGTTGTCACTTCTTACGAAAAAGCTGCATTTTTTTGTAATTCGTAGTTCAATACTACGAAATGCAATTCGTAGTATTATATAGCGATTTATGTTTATGTTGCCTATAAATACGGGGCTCATTACCGTCATTACATGTGCTTAAAATCTTACAAAGCGCAAATATTTCTTGCGAACGTTTGATATTTTCAAAGTGTGTTACTGGCTCAATATGGAACACCAGTGTGTTACTGTGGAAAAAAATGTGTGCAACAAACATGTTGGGAAGGTGATGATGTTGGACGTCACTACTGGATGTGCATGAACCAGATGGATTGCTACAAAAATCCGAATGAGCCAATGTGTGAGTTCAATGAATGGGCTGAGGAACAGTGTCTCCAAGCAAACTACAGAGAACGAATGCTTAATCTGCATAATATGTGGTTAGCCCAAGCAGAAAGCAACTACAATAGCAATATAAGAAGGATAGAACTCAGGGACGAGGTGAGGGAAGAAAAGAATAAAAAACTAAGAGCAGAATGGAAATTGGCATCAGCTATGGGAGAAAACCAAAAAAATAAACAGGAAATTGCGGAGCTTAAGGCGAGAGTAAAAGAGTTAGAAGACGAACAAGAACGATTGCTAGAACAATTTAAGTGGCTAGAACGCAGAATAAATGGAAGCTCATAGACGAAACAATTCGTACTATGTGATTAGTTGCGTTTTAGATTTGTCTACTTGATTTTACTCTCGTTTAAGTGTCATTTCAGTTTAACGGTAATAGTATGTTTGTGGGATCTGTTTTAAGTTTTATGGGAATATTATGTTTTAAGTTATATTGGAATATTATGTTTTAAGTTTTATTGGAATATTATGTTTGTGTTCTATTTTATATATAGATATTTGGCTCATTGTTCTATTTATTGCTTTAGTTATATTTGAATTGGAAGTGTTGTTTCTACTATTAATGCTATGTTTGTATTTACACATTAATGAAATCAAAAAATATTTATTTATTCACAATAAATGTTATTTACACAAGTGTATATACATAATGAAATCAATGAGTGCCGCATGCTTTGTGCCTCAAATTTGCTGCCGGCCTAAGCCGCATCCCCTGTCGGTCTGGCACACTATCTGGATCATCATCGTCAAGCCGCCTCTTTATGGGAGGATGTGCAGCGGCATCTACAACACAACTTGCAGGGTCGGAGGAATAGGCCGTTGGGCCGGCACCAACCTATAAAAAATAAGTAATGTTAGATAAAATAAGAGAGGTATTTAAATTATTATGGTTAACAAATTATTTCTCTCACAATGGTCTCGTCGAGGTCCTGCGTATATTCATCGATGGTCGGCTCATCATCGCATGTAGTATGGTCAAACATGGTCTGAGATGAAGACTGCATAAAAATAGATGTAATGAATTTATTGCATCGAAAGTAAAAATAATGTAGAATTGAAAAACAAAAGTAATACAAACATACCGCATCAAATGCAAGGGACGATGTATAACTCAACCTACGACCGCCATCCACGTCACGGGTCGGCCGATGCTCAGCTGCAGTAGATGTGCCAGCGAAGTACTCATGTACATCCCCGTCAAAGGTACCTATAATCTGCAATGGTCCGGATGGGGTCATCTGTGTCGCTGGCAATGACAACTGAAGGTCGTATGAGGGCATACTGCTGCCAGGGTCGTATGAGGGCATGCTGCTGGAAGGGTCAGCTGGATGGGTCATAAAACCCCGCTGCATGCTGCTGGAAGGGTCAGCTGGATAGGTCATAAAACCCCGCTGCATGCTGCTGGAAGGGTCAGCTGGATAAGGCACATAACCCTCCTGCTCATCTCCAAACCCCCCAGCTCCAAACCCTGCAGGTGGGTCGACCGGCTCCTCAACACCCCCTCGCCGTGCACGTCGTCGTCGTCCCCTGCGAGCCCTAGCCCCTGCACGGGGGACTGGCCTACCCCTCCGGTACGCGTCTGCATCCATATAATCGGGCTCATCATCTAACCTATTGCCCTCCCTCGCCTCTTCCAGTCCCAACGTGAACACGTGATGCTTGAGATGTTAAGCGTCTGAACACGTGATGCTTGAGATGTTACCATCGGGGATGATGGTTTTTCTTTAGACAGCAACGGTGGCGATGATAGGTATGCTTTCAGTCCTTGCAAGGCTTTGACGCATTCGTCATTCCCGTGTAATCCGTTGTCCTTTCTCAATATGCTAAAGAATTTGTGGCATCTGTTTGAGGATTGGGAGATGAAGCGGGAGAGGGTGGCTATTCGACCTGTCAAAATCTGGACCTGTTTCTTGCTGTTGAGTGTTTCAGGTATTGAGGCGATTGCCTTGATCTGATCGGGGTTGACTTCGATCCCTCTTTGGGATACGAGAAACCCTAGAAACTTTCCTTACGCCACACCGAAGGCGCATTTCTCAGGATTTAGCTTCATCCCATATTTTTTCAGTATTTTGAAGGCCTCTCGTAGGTGGTTGATGTGATCTTCCTTCCTTGCGGACTTCACTAGCATGTCGTCGATGTAAACCTCCATGGTTTTCCCAAGTTTCTCTTTGAACATCTTAGTGACCAGTCTTTGGTATGTGGCCCCTACGTTCTTGAGCCTGAAGGGCATCACTCTGTAACAGTAGGTACCCTGGTGTATGATGAATGTGGTTTTCTCTTGATCTTCCTCGGCCATCAGGATTTGGTTATAACCGGAGTACGCGTCCAAGAAGCGTAGTAGTTCATGTCCGGCGGTGGCGTCGATCAGTTGATCGATGTGAGGGAGGGGGAAGGAATCCTTAAGACATGCCTTGTTCAGGTCGGTGAAATCCACGCACATCCTCCATTTTCCTTTCTTCTTTTTGACCATTACCACATTGGCGACCCATTGTGGATATTTTGACCCCCTGACAGAGCTGTTGGCTTGCAGCTTGTCTACTTCTTCGCGGACTGCCTCGTTGATTGTGGCGTTGAAACTTCTCTTGATTTGTCTTACAGGCGGGTGTAGCGGGTCGACATTGAGCCTGTGGGTGGATTTATCTGGCATGTCTGCATGGGAAAAAGCAAATGTTTCTGCATGGTTAGTCAGAAATTCATGATGCTTACCTAGGTCGGCGATCCCGTGGACGATGTACGCCTTCCTTTCGGGGTTGTTACGATCTAGCTGAACCGGGTCGAGATCTTCGACCGTGGCCTTACAAGCTTCCACTACGTCTGGGTCTCTGATGGCGTCGGCCATCGGATCCGCTTTGGTCCCCGACACGGCTGATTGCTATGCCTCTGTGCTCGCCCCGCTCAGTTGTCGGGTGTGGGCGCAGTCTTGTGTTATCTTATAGCATTCTTGCACTGTACGCGGTTCTCCCTTGATGCTAAATATTCCCCATGGAGTAGGGAACTTGACCACTTGATATAAGCTTGAGGGGACCGCTCGCATGGCATGTATCTATGGGCGCCCGATGATGACATTGTATGCCGTCTCTTGATTCATCACATGGAAGGTGGTTTCCAAGGTGACTCCCCCCGCGAGGACGGGTAGAGTCACTTCTACTGATGTGCTCTCCACTGCATTGTTAAAAACCAGTTAGAGTTATACAGCGGGGGGCTATCCTGTCCTCGAGTCCCATCTGTGAGAGGACTCTCGGATGGATAATGCAGGCGCCACTTCCGTCATTGATCATGACTCTCCTGAAGTCCGTACCAACGATACGTAAAGTGATAATTAAAGTATCATAATGGCGGAAACACAAATCGTCAGCGTCAGACTTATCGAAGGTGATACTTCCTTCGAGGTCATTGTACCATTCGTGGGAGATGGTCCTCTTCAGTCTATGTGTCTTGGCGAATTTGACATGATTGTTGGTGACGTCGTTCCCATCTCCGACGATCATATTTACTGTGCGCGCCGGGGAGGGTGGTTTCGGGGGCCTACGGGAATGCTCTCGCCTGCATGCAAAATTAGTTTTCCCCTTGTCGCTGAGCAGCTCCTTCAGGTACCCTTGGTTTAGCATCCTGACGACTTCCTGTCGCAGGCCTATGCAGTCTTCGGTCCTGTTCCCCCGTTCTTGGTGAAATTCACACAGAACGTTTGATTTTCTTGTGGTAGGGTCCGATTTCATTTTCTGAGGCCATTACACCTTGGTGCCGAGCTTTTCCAGTGCATACACAATCTCTGAAGGAGAAACACATAAGTTATGAGATGAAAGCAAAGGGGGCATACCTCGTTCGTTTCTAAGTGGGGCGAGATGGTGTTGTAGCGCGTCTGCATGGCGAGGAAGCGGAAGAGGAGATCTCATATAAGGCTGATGTCGTTCTTTATTGGGGGGAGGGGGAGTTCCCGGCGTCCCTCGTGTCGTCGATCTCTCCTTGTGTCTGGATGTATGGCTGTCAGTCGTCGGGTTGGTCTGTTGAGGTCCTCTTCGTCTGCCCGTACCTCGGCGTAATAGACATTATGGATCTCGTCACAGGTTGTAGCGTGATATTTCATGAGCCGGCTTAGTAGTTTCTTGGTTGCTCTGGAGCCGTCCCAACTGAGTCCGTTCTGGAAAGCTGCTACCACCATGCCCTCCGACACGTTTGGTAGGCTCATCCTTACCCTGTTGGATCTGGCGAGCAAGTCTCTGAGGCCTTCGCCCGTGGTTTTTATGACGGCGAAGATGGTGTTTACCCTTGCTTTTGCCTTCTTAGGCCGGCATGCGCTATGACAAACTTGTCTGTCATTTCTTCGAAGGTTGAGATTGCTTTGGCGGGCAGTTGGGAATACCAGGTCAGGGCTCCTCCGGTCAATGTTTTGCCGAACTTCTTCAGCAGTACTGATGGTACCTGTTCCTTAGAAAAGTCGTTACCTTTCACAGTGGTGACATATTGGATGAGATGATCTTCGGGATCGGTGGTTCCATCGTATACCCTCAGGTAGTGGGGCATCTTAAAAGTCTTCGGGATGGTGTAGGGGGCGGCTTCCACGGAGTAGAGTTGCTCTACAAACCTTTCTACGTCCCATTTGGGCAGCAGTTTAGGTGCTCCTGGGATCTTGTCAACCATATCCTGATGTTCCTTCATTTGGTCACAGAGGGCATGATTTTTGCTCTCCATTTCTTCCATCTTTCTCATAATGGAGGCCAATGTATCGTCGTGCATTTGCGTTTCGATGGGTTGGCTGTTGGTTCGTATTTCTTCCTGCTCGTCTGCTATGGCGGTGTTGCTTATTGTTGGTGCTGCATTTTTGTAACTCCGCGGTGGTTTTTCCACTAATCCGCTCAGGGCGCTCGTTAGCCATTCCTCCAGTAATTTCATGACCGCTGGGGGTGCTTCTATGACAACGGAAGTGGAGGTATCTTTCTTCTGCAAGGTTGCAAGATTCCCAAAGGGGGAAGGTGAGGCTTCCACCTCAGGGTGGTGTTGATAGCATCGCTACCACCGGCCTCGTTCAGGGAACTCAAGAGGTTGGTGGTAACTTCCATTATAGCTTTGGATCGGGTATTATTTTCGGTCATTTTTGGGTTTTGTCTGATGATTTTATCCTTTGGATGTATACTACGGGTTTGATTCTCGAAATCACCACAGATGGCGCCAAATTGTTTGACCCAAAAGCTATCGGTTGCTTTATGAGTTAGGGACAATCAAAGATTATAAGAGGGTAAATCGAAATCAGTGGTAATATATTCAAGGACAGATCTATGATTCGTATGTAGATTGTTCTAGTGAAATCGTAAGAAAACTTATTGAAGTATTAAAACTAGCCAACAATAGAGAGATGAGATAGAGAGAGAGAGAATGATAGTTAGAGGTTATATTATTAATGAATAATAACACTTGTCTTACAAATGAGGGAGGCATTTCCTTATATAGAAGGAAGGCCCCATCGCCAGCATATCACTTTATTCCAGAACTATTGTTATTACAAAAACGAAAATAGGCGGAGGAGACGGGATGCCTAGACGGGCGAGTTTGTCAATACGCCTTTATAGTCGGGGGGCGTACTCCCTCCCGTCCTATGGGCGTGGAGGAAGGTATAATCGACGTTTGTGGCCGTATAGGGAGGTGTACTCGACTTAAATTAATCATATATGATTCGACCTCATACAAGAAGTTACGATAAAAACCTAGTTTTCTTGTCTCTCTTGAATTACCACTCAGATCCTCTATAATTTTCTTTGCCCATATAATCACCGGTTCCATAGACCAATGTGTATAGGTCTTCCATTCCTCTTCTTCAATTCCAAACTGGTAAATAACGCTAACAGGTGCATAATAAAAAACAACCATAATATTCAAGGCAAACATAGAAAGTGCCCTTCAATTTGTTGCAAATAACTACTATGATTTTTCAATCATAATGTTGACAGTGTATTGAACTACGAATTTTGCAAGTCTCATGTTGAAACTTCAAAGGACGCATAGTACAAGTGTTATTGAAAGGATGCGTCAATATGACAAAGCCGTTATTTTTCTTCTTTTCTAATATATAGAAGAACGAGAGAAGCAGCTGAAGGTCGTCATGTGTGCTTGCTGCTAAAGGGTATTCTGGTCATTTCATACTGCTCCTAACCTTGGCTAAAAGGTACCGTGTGTTATCAATATGACAGTTGGTGAAATCAGCGGTCCTTTAGTATGACAGATAGGTCACTCTCTATCTCTATATGTTCATCTTCTTTGTTTTTCTCTATCGCTTAGAAGAAAGAATTGGTATTTCGCTTAGAATTTCTTTGGCTTGTCCTTCTTCATTGTAACAGAAAATTGGGGTTTTGTTTGGGGTTTTCCAGTTCAGTAGTTGCATAATTGAGATAATCATATGCTTGAAAGGTTAGTTTATTGTTCTATGTTTTTGTCATTGTATGTGACTGTGATTGTTTTTTTTTCGGGTTCTTGCTGATTTGTTGCTTGAGAAATGAAGAAGTCACAGATTTTTCCAAGATCTTGCTTCTTTGGAATCAAAGAAAGTGATTCCTGTCACCTCCGATTTTGAACTCAATTTGTGAACAATATTCATGTATGAGGAGTTTTATACTGATTCTGGGGTTCCTTTTTCTGATTGAAAAATAGGGTCTTTTTGTAACTCCTAAAGAGAAATAGATTGAAGAATAATAAGAAAGACAGTTTCAGAGCAGATGAGAGTAATCACCTCTTACTTCTATTGATTTTAATTGCATTAGTAGTTAAGATAAATGCACTACAATTCTTATTTTATGGAGAAAAGATAAATTAAATAATAATAAGAATGACAACTTTAAAACATAAAATCTGGTGAATTTATTTCATGATAAAGTATATAAGCTGCAGGCTATAAATAAATTACTAGATTGCTTGTGGAATTTAATTTGAGTTTCATCCTTGTGAGTTGCTTAGCTTTTATTTGTTATGTAGGTTGAAAATTTGATAATAATACCATTGGAAATCAAAGTTTAATCTTTAATCTTCTGTGCAATCCCACAATTTTAGCATATATTTAACTGGAAGGCACAATTTAAAGTACCCCTGTCACGACCCAAATCCGGTCATGATGGCGCCCAACAATCAAGCTAGGCCAGCCGGACCAACAATTTAATTATCACAAAATACTAGTCCCCAATCGGACAACCCAAGAAGAATATATGAGTTTAAGAACTCCAATAATAATAATACTGAACAAAATACCGACACTCCCAAAGATCCGGAGTCACAAGTCTAGAGCCTCTAACAAGATCCAACAGGAAATAGAGAGTACGATATAGAAGTACTCAAGTCTGAATACAAAATATAAAATAACAACTGGAATGAGAGGAGAAGCTAGGTTCTGCGAACGTAGGCAGCTACCTCAGCAACTCGATGTGACACTGCAAACGCTGGAGATGTCCGTCTACTGCTCCTGAATACCTGAGTCTGCACACAAAAGGTGCAGGGAGTAGGGGTGAGTACTAAGTACTCAGTGAGTAACAAATATATATAAGTAGCTGACAGTAAGAAATCCACAAAATACCACAATATGAAGCTACACTACAGTCCGAATCTCCTAAGAACTAGCAGCAACAATACAATACAACTACCACAGAGTAATTCAACAAATACAGATGCAATGCAATGCACATAACCGCTACGGCGTGTAGCCCGATCCAATTTAACGTCGACGGCGCTCACTGGGGGTGTGTACAGACTCCGGAGGGGCTCCTACAGCCCAAGCGCAATACTGCTGCGGCGTGCAGCCCGATCCTCATATCAACCACTGCGGCGTGCAGCCCGATCCCATGCTCAGTCCACAATAAGCAAATAAGTCACAAAACAATTCATTTTTCTTAATTCCAGTTCTCAATTCATAATTTATGAAAAATACTTTAACTTTATTAAATTTGCAAAAGCCGGTGACTTAGCATTTCAAAAGTGTGATTTCAATTTCCAGGGGCTGAGATCAGTGATTTAAGCAACTATAGCTATCACATAAATATTGTCCTCTAAGGACGCTACAGATCGGCACAAGGCCCCAAACAAGGCTTACAGCCCACAAATAATTCAAATACAGTGTATTTCCAACACTAATAACATATTATTCATTCCGGGATGGACCAAGTCTCAATCCCCAATCACAATCAATCCCGCACCTGCCACGGTGTGCGAGCCACGCCTACTAGCGTCACAATGTGCTAAGCCGGGGTTTCGAACCCTCAGGCTACCATATACACAAACTACTCACCTCTAGCCGGTCGTAGACTCTTCCGCGATTCCTTTTCCTTTGAATTTCGTTGCCTCGTGTGTAGAATCTAGTCAAATAACAATAATTATGTCAAATACGGGTCAAAGAATCATAACCCACTTCAATTTATATGAAATTCACATAATTACACTAAGTTGGTAAAACCCGACCCCGGGCCCCACTGCTCGGAAAATTCCGAAATTAGCACCAACGCGACCCTCATCTCGCCACGAGTCCGTGCATATAAAATTTATCGAAATCGGAGTTCAAATGGCCTCCCAAATCCAAAAATCCCGTTTTCAATATTTAGGCCACATTTCTTCAAGATTTCAACCCAATTTCATGAAGATTGATGTTAATACTACCATAAAATGATGTTTTTGAGTCAAGAATCTTACCTCCGACGAATACCCGATGACTTCTCGGTGATTTCCTCGAGTTTTCTTCTCTCTAGGGCTCAAAATTGAGTTTTGGGTTAATGAACCCGTAACCCTCTGTTCTGTGATTAATTCACTGCCAGAACATTTTGTTCTATGCGATCGCAGGCCCCCTATTGCGATCGCATAGAGTAATTTTTTCTCAGGCCTCCAATTTGTTCTATGCGATCGCAGGCCTAGCCATGCGATCGCATAGCTTCGCATTCCTACCCTCCGCGATCGCAATCGAGCCTCCGCGATCGCACTACACAATTTCCGAACACTATGCGATCGCAATGCCCTTCACGCGATCGCATAGAGTAAACTCCACGCCCCCTTCCACTCTTCTATGCAATCGCAATCATCTCTATGCGATCGCATAGAGCAACTGCTGACTGAAATTTTCTGCAGAATTTTTCCAAGTTCTAAATGCCCGGTTGATGGTCCGAATCCATCCCGAGGCCCCCGGGACCCCAACGAAAACCACCAATATACTCCAAAACATGATACGGACTTGTTCCCATCATAAAAACACCATACTAAACATCAAAATCATCATTTACTCACGAATTCAAGCCTAAGTTTCTTTAAAACTTTCAAAACTAACATTCAATCCAAAACCCGATCAAATAATGTCCGAATGACCTGAAAATTTGCAGACATATCCAAAATCACATAACGAAGCTATAGAAATTGTCGAATTCCATTCCGACCCCCGAATCAAAATATCACCTACCATCCGGTTTTCGCCAAAATTCAACCTTCGCCAATTCAAGCCTAAAACTACACCGGACCTCCGAATTCAATTCCGATTGTTCTCCTAAGTCATAAATGATCCCCGGAACTAGTCGAATCATCAGAATCCGGTTCCGAGCACTCTAACTCAATAGTCAACTCTCGGTTGACTTCTCATATTTAAGCTTCCTTCAAACATGCTATTTGTTTCATTTTTAATCCAAATCACTCCTAACTCACCCAATATATTCTAATACTGATTTAAAAGCATAATATATGTAAATGCAAGGTAACGGGGTGGTAATTCCCGTAACGACGGGCCGGTCGTTACATTCTCCCCAACTTAAACAAATGCTCGTCCGCGAGCGGGTTAAGAAACATACCTGGAGCATCAAACAAGTGTGGATATCTGCTCCGCATTTCCTGCTCGGTCTCCCAAGTTGCTTCCTCCACGGGACGACCTCTCCACTTCACTTTCACTGAAGCTATGTCCTTAGATCTCAACTTACGAACCTGTCGACCCAAAATGGCTACTGGTTCCACATCATAAGTCAAATCCTCATCTAGCTGTATCGTGCCGAAGTCCAACACATGAGACGGGTCTCCGACATACTTCCGGAGCATAGATACATGGAACACCGGGTGAACTCCCGACAAACTGGGTGGCAAAGCAAGCATATAAGCCACCTCCCCAACTTTCCTAAGCACCTCAAAAGGTCCAATGAACCTCGGGCTCAACTTCCCTTTCTTTCCAAACCTCATAACACCTTTCATAGGCGAAACTTTCAGCAACACCTTCTCACCTACTGAATAAGACACATCTCGGACCTTCCGGTCCGCATAACTCTTCTGACGCGACTGAGCTGTGCGAAGTCTCTCCTGAATCACCTTCACCTTATCTAAGGCATCTTGGACTAACTCTGTCCCTAACAACCTAGCCTCGCCGGGCTCGAACCAACCAACCGGAGACCTACACCGCCTCCCATATAAAGCTTCATACGGCGCCATCTGAATGCTGGACTGATAGCTATTATTGTAAGCAAACTCCGCCAAAGGCAAATAATCAGCCCATGAACCACCAAAATCAATGACACAAGCATGCAACATATCCTCTAATATCTGAATAGTACGCTCAGACTGCCCATCCGTCTGTGGATGAAATGTTGTGCTCAGCTCTACCCGTGAACCCAACTCTCGCTGAAATGTCCTCCAGAACTGGGATGTGAACTGGGTACCTCTGTCTGATATAATAGAAACTGGGACCCCATGCAATCGCACAATCTCCCGGATGAAAATCTTTGCTAACCGCTCCGAAGAATAGGTGGTACTCACCGAAATGAAGTGCACGGACTTGGTCAGCCAATCCAAAATCACCCAAATCGAATCAAACTTCCTCGCCGTCCGAGGGAGACCACTCAAAAAATCCATAGTAATCCTCTCCCACTTCCACCCGAGGATATCCACGCGCTGAAGTACACCTCCAGGCCTTAGATGCTCAAATTTCACCTACTGATAGTTGAGACACCGAGCTACATGACTCACAATATCCTTCTTCATTCTCCTCCACTAGTAATGCTATCCAAAATCCTGATACATCTTCGCGGCTCCTGGATGAATAGAATACCGCGAACTGTGGGCCTCCTCCAATATCAACTCACGAAGGCCATCAACATTGGGCACGCATATCCGGCCCTGCATCCGCAATACACCATCATTATCAATAGTGACATCTCTGGCATCATCATGCTGAACTCTATCCTTAAGGACAAGTAAGTGTGGATCATCATACTGGCGCTCTCGAATACGATCATATAAAGAAGAACGAGCTACTACACAAGCCATCACCCGACCGGGCTCAGAAATATCCAGCCTTACCATCTGATTAGCTAACGCCTGAACATCAACTGCTAGGGGTCTCTCCCCAACTGGAATATACGCCAAACCGCCCATACTAATAGCCTTCCGGCTCAATGCATCAGCCACTACATTGGCTTTCCCGGGATGGTACAAGATAGTAATATCATAGTCTTTAAGCAACTCAAGCCATCTCCGCTGCCTCAAATTTAGATCTTTCTGCTTAAACAAATGCTGAAGGCTGCGGTGGTCCGTATATACATCACAAGATACACCATATAGGTAATGCCTCCAAATCTTCAAGGCATGAACAATAGCAACTAACTCCAAATCATGAACAGGGTAGTTCTTCTCGTGGGGCTTTAGCTGACGAGAAGCATATGCAATAACTCTACCCTCCTGCATCAACACACAACCGAGTCCAACTCTAGAAGCATCACAATACACCGTATATGACCCTGAGGCTGATGGTAACACAAGTACTGGAGCTGTGGTCAAAGCCTCCTTGAGCTTCCGAAAGCTCTCTTCACATTCATCAGACCACACAAATGGAGCATTCTTCTGTGTCAACTTAGTCAACGGTGAAGCAATAGATGAGAAACCCTGAACAAACTGGCGATAATAGCCTGCCAAGCCAAGGAAACTCCGAATCTCTTTAGCCGAGGAAGGTCTGGGCCAATTCTGCACTGCCTCAACCTTCTGTGGATCAACCCGAATACCATCACTGGACACTATATGTCCCAGAAAACCCACAGTATCAAGCCAGAATTCACACTTAGTGAATTTTGCATAAAGCTTCTCTTCTCTCAACCTCTGCAATGCCACTCTCAAATGCTGTGCATGCTCCTCCCGGCTGCGTGAATATACCATAATATCATCAATAAACACAATCACAAAAGAATCCAGGTACGGCCGAAATACACTATTCATCAAGTGCATGAATGCAGCTGGGGCATTAGTCAGCCCGAAAGACATCACCAGGAACTCGTAGTGCCCATATCGCGTCTTGAACGCTGTCTTCATAATATCCGAGTCCCTGATCTTCAACTGATGATAGCCCGATCGAAGATCAATCTTAGAAAATACACTAGCTCTCTGGAGCTGATCAAATAGGTCCTCAATACGAGGCAACGGGTATTTATTCTTCACTGTTACCTTGTTCAGCTGCTTGTAATCAATGCACATTCTCATTGTGCCATCTTTCTTCTTTACGAACAACACCGGTGCACCCCAAGGTGACACACTCGGATGAATGAAACCCTTATCTAAGAGTTCCTGAAGCCGTTCTTTCAATTCTTTTAACTCCGCTGGTGCCATGCGATAGGGAGGAATAGAAATGGGCTGAGTGCCCGGCACCAAGTCAATACCAAAATCAATATCTCTGTCAGGCGGCATGCCTGGTAGGTCTGCTGGAAATACATCCGGAAACTCCCTCACAATGGGGACCGAATCAAGACTGGGTGTCTCGACCTCAACATTTCTAATGAAGGCCAAATAAGATAAACAACCCTTGCCAATCATTCGTTGGGCCTTTATATAAGAAATCACCCTGTCGGACACATAATCGGTCAAGCCACGCCACTCGATCCTCGGATTACCTGGAATAGCTAGTGTGACTGTCTTGGCATGACAGTCCAAAATCGCATGGTAACATCGAAATCTACCATGCCCAGTAGTAATAGATCAACTTGGGTCTCCAGACCCCCAATAGTAATAATACAGGATCGATATACCTAAGCCACAACAACAGTATCCCCCACTGGGGTAGACACATGTACGGGCAAAGCAAGGATACCACGGGTCATACCCAAATGATGTGCAAAACAAGTAGAAACATAAGAATAGGTGGATCCGGGATCAAATAAGACAGAAGCATCCCTGTGGCAGACTGAGATAATACCTGAAATAACCGCATCCGAAGCACTAGCATCCTTCCTATCCGGAAGAGCATAGAAACGAGCCTGGCCTCCACCAGTACGATCCTCACCCCTAGGGCGACCTCTGGATACCTGGCCACCAGTCCTAGCCGACCGTGCTGGCGCTGAAGAAACAGGAGTAGAAGACGAGGGCTGATCCCTCCGCTGAGACCGCTTACGAAGCCACTGAGGACACTCTCTCCCGATATGGCCCAAATCACCGCACTCAAAACAACGGCCCGAAGATGGAAGAAGGGGCCGCCGAGGACCCTCGCTACCGACGAACCCCGTGGCCGAGGAAGCGCGAGAGCGAGCTCGAGCCGGAAGAGCACTCGCGTGCGGGCGACTCGCCGACGGCTCTGCCGACCTCGATAACCCCGCCGGCCTCGACGACCACGATCCGATGAAACCCCACCGGACTCGTACGTCCAGACTGATGAGACCCGAAAGAGCGACCTCTGCTATGCTGAAATTGGCCCCTAAGACGGAGCACCACTGTAACTGCCGGTACCACGAGGCCTCTTAGCCTCTCTCTCCTCCCGCTCTCGGCGGCGATCTGTCTCAATGTGACGGGCAGCATCAACCACCTCCTCAAAGGTAACCGTCGAAACTCTCTCCCCGGTCATCAATATGCGGATGGGATAAATAAGACCATCAATAAATCTCTGAATCCTCTCTCTGTTCGTAGGAACCATCCACATGGCACGACGGGCCAGCCTGTGTGAATCTCATCTCGTATCGAGTAACCGTCATCTCTCCTCGCTTCAACCACTCGAACCGACGTCGCAGCTCCTCCTCTGAGTCCGAGGCACGTACTTCTCCAAAAATACCGTGGAGAACTGCGCTGCCAAGTGAGGGGCACTGCCCCAGCGGCCTACGCCTCTCGAAATCCTCCCACCACTGAAATGTTGCACCTGTGAACCGAAAAGTGGTGAATGAAACACCGCTGGACTCTAGAATACCCGCGGTGCGAAGCATGCGCCGACATCTGTCAAGAAAACCCTGGGCATCCTCGCCCTCAGCTCCACTGAATGTCGGAGGCCGTAGCCTCTCAAATCTCTCCAAACGACGCCGCTCATCGTCGGGCATAACCGGATTCCCTCCCCCTGCCTGTGAAGAAGATACTGCAGCAGTAGCTGCGACTACCTGAGCCAAGCCTGTGCACACTGATAAGATCTGAGCCAAGGTCTCCTGAAGACCTGGTATGACAATGGGCACTGCCGGTACCTGAACCTGAGTTGTCGGAGCGTCTGCCGCTGGAATCTGGTCCTGAGTTTGGGCCACTGGTGTAGGAATCTGACCTTGAGTCTGGTCAGCTGGTGGGTCAGCAGGCACTGGCACTGCTGCCCTACCTCTACCACGACCACGGCCTCCGGGTGCCAATGGTGGTCGTCCGCCACGTCCGTTAGCTCGTGTTCTCGCCATCTGCGAGAGAATAGAATATGGAAAGATTTAATTTCATGATAACACAAATCGCACGATATGAATTCAAGAAAATGAGGTTTTTCCTAAAGTTTCTATAGCCCTCCGAAGATAGATACGGACGTCTACGTACCGATCTGCGAAAGCCTACTAAACCGGCTCATGACTCGCGGGTCCTAATAACCTAGAGCTCTGATACCAACTTGTCACGACCCAAATCCGGTCGTGATGGTGCCCAACTATCAAGCTAGGCCAGCCAGACCAACAATTTAATTATCACAAAATAGCAATCCCCAAATGGACAACCCAAGAAGAATATATGAGTTTAAGAACTCCAATAATAATAGTAAAGAACAAAATACTGACACTCCCAAAGATCCGGAGTCACAAGTCTAGAGCCTCTAACAAGATCCAACGGGAAATAGAGAGTACGATATAGAAGTACTCAAGTCTGAATACAAAATATAAAATAACAACTGGAATGAGAGGAGAAGCTAGGTTCTGCGAACGTAGGCAACTACCTCAGCAACTCGATGTGACACTGTAAACGCTGGAGATGCCCGTCTACTGCTCCTGAGTACCTGAGTCTGCACACAAAAGGTGCAGGGAGTAGGGGTGAGTACTAAGTACTCAGGTGAGTAACAAATATATATAAGTAGCTGACAGTAAGAAATCCACAAAATACCACAATATGAAGCTACACTACAGTCCGAATCTCCTACGAACTAGCAGCAACAATACAATACAGCTACCACAGAGTAATTCAACAAATACAGATGCAATGCAATGCACATAACCGCTACGGCGTGTAGCTCGATCCAATTTAACGTCGACGGCGCTCACTGGGGGTGTGTACAGACTCCGGAGGGGCTCCTACGGCCCAAGCGCAATACTGCTGCGGCGTGCAGCCCGATCCTCATATCAACCACTGCGGCGTGCAGCCCGATCCCATGCTCAGTCCACAATAAGCAATTAAGTCACAAAACAATTCATTTTCCTTAATTCCGGTTCTCAATTCATAATTTATGAAAAATACTTTAACTTTATTAAATTTGCAAAAGCCGGTGACTTAGCATTTCAAAAGTGTGATTTCAATTTCCAGGACTGAGATCAGTGATTTAAGCAATTATAGCTATCACATAAATATTGTCCTCTAAGGACGCTACAGATCGGCACAAGGCCCCAAACAAGGCTTACAGCCCACAAATATAGCAAATACAGTGTATTTCCAACACTAACCACATATTATTCATTTCCGGGATGGACCAAGTCTCAATCCCCGATCACAATCAATCCCGCACCTGCCACGGTGTGCGAGCCACGCCCTATTAGCGTCACAATGTGCTAAGCCGGGGTTTCGAACCCTCAGGCTACCATATACACAAACTACTCACCTCTAGCCGGTCGTAGACTCTTCCGCGATTCCTTTTCCTTTGAATTTCGTTGCCTCGTGTGTAGAATCTAGTCAAATAACAATAATTATGTCAAATACGGGTCAAAGAATCATAACCCAGGTTCAATTTATATGAAATTCGCATAATTACACTAAGTTGGTAATACCCGACCCCGGGCCCCACTGCTCGGAAAATTCCGAAATTAGAACCAACGCGACCCTCTGTCGCACCTCCTTTTTTTACGCCAACGCGAGGGCACAAGGGAGTTTTTTCCAATTAAAGGACAATCGAAACGGGATTTATTTAATTAATTCAGAGTCGCCACTTGGGAAAATAATGGTGTCCCAAGTCACCGGTTTAATCCCGAACCGAGGAGATTTATGACTCTATAATATAATCTGCGAAATAGAAACCTGGATAAGGAATTCTGTTAACCCGGGAGAAGGTGTTAGGCACTCCCGGATTCCGTGGTTTTAGCACGGTCGCTCAACTGCAATTTTTGTTTCTATCTGATTTCTTTATATATTTTATTTGTGTGCTTTTATATTCCGTTTTAATTCTTAGAAGAATTGCGACGTCACGAAAACACATTTCGAGCCGCACCGCAACCAGTACGCCCGCGACTTTAATGTATTTCAGTTTCGCCGAGAGTGAGATTTGGGTCACATAAATGCACACCCGTATTTAGGAAAGTATTTTTATTAAAGCCGTGCCTAAAGAGTCTATCGTGTTGTTATCTTTGGAAAGGCCGTGAAATTCGCCAAACGATACTTCCAAATCTACATGTTTTATACAAATTATTTGAGGGCCCCCACAATCGTGTGTTTAATGCGGCGAGGCTCATCTCGTTTATTTTAAGGTCGTATCTATAATACTATATCTTCTTTGTCTTTTGTCCCTAAGTCATTTTTTACTAAATCGATTCTTTTCTGTTTGAGTAATATTAGATGTGTTGTTAATTCGATTGTCGTTTTAATGAACATAATGCATTAGCATGAATAGACAAAAATTTATCAATTAACTTTTCAATGATCTCTAATCTATAGTCATTCTAAACACCTCAATCCTATACGTGAAACAAATAAATGAATTTTTCGACGTTTAAACTAATGAGAGCTAGATTACTTAAGCTTCTATTTCCCAAATTTTCGGATAAGTTGATTTATGTATGAAGGATGATTACATTTAACAAACCTGACTAAACTCTAGATTGATACTCGATACAGTAGATTCTATTAAATAGCATCCGACTTTATTTAATGCCTACCAATGATTGAAATTCACACCTTAACTCAAGCGAATACACTACGTTATACTAAAGCACGCCCTCATGGGCAATTCGATAGCGTTTCCAAATTAACAGTCTATTACAACCAGATTTTAGAATTCAGCTTACCAGTAATCAAAAAAAAGCTAACAGAATTAATTACGAACGAAATGAAACAACAAAGTTGAGAGGCAGAATGACAACAAAAAATAAATAAACTTTCAGGAAGCCAGAGGAACATGTATATTATTCTAAAGTCCTGCTAACAGCCTCATCATCAAAAGGGGTCGAAGAATACCTGAGATTTAAATCAAAAGAAGAGTAGGAGATCAGCAACAAGACAGCAAGCATCAGTCAATTGCAGCAACACAAACAGCTACAGCAGTAGAAGTACAATAGCAGTTTAACACAGCCAACACAGCATTCCAAAGATCAATTTCAAACCAGGAGTGTTTTAATAACCCCAAAAACCCAAACAAACTTGGAAATGCAACCAGAAATACTCAATGCTTTCAGCAGGCTGAAGTTTAATCAGAAAGTAGTTCGACTGGTCCCAAAATGACACCAACAGCTTAAAATCAACCAAGTAATTGACAGTCCCGGCACATAAACAATCAATCTACTTAAATCCAACCAAATACGATTTAAAGGACCTCAAAAGCTATTGACCTTCAATTAACTGAACATTTAAGAGCACATCTATGCTGTTTCAGCAGCCCATAAGCTAAGACCCAGAGTTGCCCCCCCCCAAAGCCTTCTGTACGTGTGTCTCTTTTTCTTAAACTCCACAGGCTCTTAAGTGTCTCCTCTGTATATCCCAAAATCCCTGATAAAACTCTGTATATGTCAATCCCTATCGTTTTTTTTTTCAACTCTACTGTGTGTCCCCCTATTTATATCCAAATCTTTCAGCATTTGTAGCCCAAAACTACCCTGCCAGCTCTTAAAAATTATTATTTAAATCATCTCTACCCATGATATTCCCTTACAGCCCCAATACTATGTGTCTTTTCTTTATTTAATTCAAAAGTTATGGATGGGATATTTTAATTACTTCTTTTAACCCATCCACATACCACTATGTCTTGTTCCCCACTTTTATTAAACAATTCCTTAAGCAATCCTTAAAGACTTTCTAATCAATTTCAACCAAACAAAACCCATGCTCAATGTCTAAACATTGAACTTATCTGAATATAAGCCTTAATGACAACCATCACAACTCACAAAATAGTAAAACAAACAATATACATATCACAACCAAATTTCAATTCAAACAGCAGGATATCAACTCACAAACATACTACAATGATTACTAATAAATACAACATTCCAATTCACTCGCAATCAATTCAAACAAGCATACGAGCAGTCATAGAACTTAAACAACAAATCATGAAAATATGTGTTGCGGATTCAAACTCGTTCAAACAGTTCTAAGGTTCAAATAAATCATACTTTTCGACTCGAGAGAAACTTTTAACCCAAGAGATACTTCAATACCGTAAAATGTTGAGGTGTTCTATGCAAAGAAAATGAACATTCAATTGAACTTTCGTTAACCGAACATGCTCGAGGCAAATCAGAATAGTAAATACATGATTCCAAACAACATGACAGATATAGTTTATGATCTTTTTTTTAAGAGATTTCAACAAAATAGTTCGGCTAACAAGCAATCGACACACCAAGTAAACTGGAATCAAGAGGAAGTTAAACATAAAACGAATATTCTCAAATTCGATCCATCCGAAGCAAATTCGAATAACAAAGAAAAAATGATATGGAAACAAACCTGTTAAGCCAATGAATAACGAACCAGTTAGATGAGTTCGAATTCGATTAGAGAAGAAATGAATATACAAGCCTTGGACTGGAGGAAATGCGGCTGCCGTTGTTTATGGATTTCCGGCGGAACCGAGGTGGAGCTCGACGGGGCGTGGTCCGGTCGATAGCGGGGCTGGTGCGTGGCTGGTGGGATGAGCAGTGGTCCTTGGTGATGAAAGGGATTGAACTCGGGCGAGTTTGGTTGGGAGTCGCCGGCGGCTGGTAGTGGAGACAGGTCAGCGGCGCTTTGATATGAGAAGAAGAAAAAGATGTTCCGGCGGCTGTGATGGTCGATGCCGTTGGTTGATGGTGATCGAAATGAAGCTGGAGGCTGAAGTAGCGATGGGGTCGCTCAGTGAAGACGAAGGTTGTACGGGCGATGGTCGGCGACCATGGCTGGCGGCCGGTGAGCAGGTTTGCTGGACGGTAGGGTCGTTTGGACGTTGGTGTTCGGCGGCTTCTATGACGGAGCTACCGCGATTTTGGTTGAAATTGGGAGTGGTCGGCGGCGTGATGGTTGTGAGATGAAGGGGGGGCGTTTTGGAAGAGGTCTTTTAGGGTTTGGGGGGATTGGGAAATGAAATGAGAAAGAAAAGAGGGGGTTTGGTTATTTTCGGACCGGGTCGGGTTGGGCGTGGGTATGGGTTGGTTTTGGTAGGGAATTGGGTGGTGTATTGAATTACATTGGGCCTGGTTTTGCTATGGCCCAATTCCGATTTCCATACTACATTTCATGGTGTATCATGTACATATGTGTGTATATATATATATATATATATATATATATATATATATACTAACTCATAACACAATTAATTTTTACTACAATCATCCCACATAATTACATATCACTTAAATGTAAACCGTATAATTTTGATATTAAACACTAAAAAAAATGCAAAACATGATGTATATATTTTGTATTTTACTAATTTAAATAAATAAACACGCACACACAAACATGCAAATGTAAGATAAAAATAACACAAAAATCACAAAAATCATGCTCAACATAAAACTATTTTATTTTTGAATTTTCTCGGAGTGATTCTCATGTAGGGCAAAAATCACGTGCTCACAGCTGCCCCTCTTTGCGCGTAAACATGAAGAGTTTTCGTGCAAAGATAATTGAGCGGATACGAGCGATTTTTGCCTGTTCGAGCACCCCGTGCGAAGCATTTTTTGGAAAAGTTTGACCGAACCTTCGCTTCAAAGGTCTCCTACATATCCCTGGCTAAAAGGGAATCAGGTCAGTGTAGTTCGGGAAGTTTTGGTAGCTGGGTCTACCATGACTGCTGTGATCTTGCTGTTACTGATGTTGCTGCTGTTTCCACTGCTTAACTGATCTCCTCATTACATCGTGCTAAAAATAAAACAAGAAACTAGGCTAGCCTACGGATCACATGATCCTATCTATCTTCAACTTGCTTTTGCCACCTTGCTTTTTGTTGGCTTGATCGTTCCTTCTGATGTTTCTTCTCTTCTGCCAATTGTTACTTCGGCATATCTTGATTGCCGAACTCCGACCGTTGGTCCCTTCCTTGTGATCTTCGAACTATTCTCCTTTGCAATCCGAATCTATCTTTCTGATCCTTGTTGCCTTCCTTCTGCTTACAAACTTGGATTCATGCTGGGGATCTCTGTTATACTCTACTGCTTTCCCCACACAACTTCGAAAGTAAATTGCCACTCCATTCTTCAGGCGGGCTCCTGACTTCAACAACATCTTTTGAAAATAAATCGCCATTCCTCTCTTCAGGGCGGGCTCCTGACTTCAACAACATCTTTTGAAAATAAATCGCCATTCCTCTCTTCAGGCGGGCTCCTGACTTCAACAACATCTTTTGAAAATAAATCGCCATTCCTCTCTTCAGGCGGGCTCCTGACTTCAATCATCAACTCTGAAAATTAAACGCCATTCCTCTCTTCAGGCGGGCTCCTGACTTCAACAACATCTTTTGAAAATAAATCGCCATTCCTCTCTTCAGGCGGGCTCCTGACTTCAATCATCAACTCCGAAAATTAAACGCCATTCCTCTCTTCAGGCGGGCTCCCGACTTCAACAACATCTTTTGAAAATAAATCGCCATTCCTCTCTTCAGGCGGGCTCCTGACTTCAATCATCAACTCCGAAAATTAAACGCCATTCCTCTCTTCAGGGCGGGCTCCTGACTTCAACAACATCTTTTGAAAATAAATCGCCATTCCTCTCTTCAGGCGGGCTCCTGACTTCAACAACATCTTTTGAAAATAAATCGCCATTCCTCTCTTCAGGCGGGCTCCCGACTTCAACAACATCTTTTGAAAATAAATCGCCATTCCTCTCTTCAGGCGGGCTCCTGACTTCAATCATCAACTCCGAAAATTAAACGCCATTCCTCTGCTTCTTGTACTTGTGATCTTCGAGCTATTCTCCTTCGAAGTCTGAATCTATCTTTTCTGATCCTTGTCGCCTTCCTTCTGATTCATGCTGGGGATTTCCGTTACACTATGTCACTTTCGATTGTTCACCATCCTTATCAAATCTTGGAAACTGAGACGGCGTTCTGCTTTTCTGGCGGGCTTCTGACTTTAACAACATCTTTTGAAAATAAACGCCATTCCTCTCTTCAGGCGGGCTCCTGACTTCAATCATCAACTTTTGAAAATAAATCGCCATTCCTCTCTTCGGGCGGGCTCCCGACTTCAACAACATCTTTTGAAAATAAACGCCATTCCTCTCTTCAGGCGGGCTCCTGACTTCAACAACATCTTTTGAAAATAAATTGACATTCCTCTCTTCAGGCGGGCTCCTGACTTCAATCATCAACTCCGAAAATTAAACGCCATTCCTCTCTTCTTGTACCATTTTATTCTTGCTGCATCGACTCTTGAGCCATCATTTCTCCTAAATCACCTTGTTTCGGAACTGCTTTCCTCCTGGGTCGTGTTGCTTTCCCTCCTGACTGCTGGGATATCTTTAGAACTGTTTACTTGCCTGCTGAGGATAATGATGCTGGGAAAGTTTTCCTTCATCCCCTCATTTCCTTTGACTTATGCGCTTGAATTTGTGCTGGGATCTCTTGTTGTAACCCTCTGCTTTATGTCGGGTTACTGGTTTCAAGACCTGCAATGTAAAGACTGAAGACTTGCCTTTGGTTATACAGGTAGGCGCCTGCTTTTAGTAGCAACCTTTGAATTAAAAAATGCATTCCGGCAATAATTTATGAAATATGCAAAGGACAATGTAAAATAAAACAAACGTAAAATATCCTATTTTCGAGGGCGGATAGTCCCATCGTAATCTATTCGAGGGCGAATACTCCCATCGTATCCTATTCGAGGGCGGATACTCCCATCGTATTCTATTTGAGGGTGAATACTCCCATCGTATTCTATTTGAGGGCGAATACTCTCATCGTATCCTATTTGAGGGCGGATACTCCCATCGTATTCTATTCGAGGGCGGATACTCCCATCGTATTCTATTCGAGGGCGAATACTCCCATCGTATTCTATTCGAGGGCGAATACTCCCATCGTATTCTATTCGAGGGCGAATACTCCCATCGTATTCTATTCGAGGGCGAATACTCCCATCGTATTCTATTCGAGGGCGAATACTCCCATCGTATTCTATTCGAGGGCGAATACTCCCATCGTATCCTATTCGAGGGCGAATACTCCCATTGTATCCTATTCGAGGGCGAATACTCCCATCATATTCTATTCGAGGGCGAATACTCCCATCGTATTCTATTCGAGGGCGAATACTCCCATCGTATTCTATTCGAGGGCGAATACTCCCATCGTATTCTATTCGAGGGCGAATACTCCCATCGTATTCTATTCGAGGGCGAATACTCCCATTGTATCCTATTCGAGGGCGAATACTCCCATTGTATCCATGTATGAAAGTGAGCAAACCTGAGACGTCCTGTTCGAAGGTGGACAAACCTAAAACATCCTATTTGAAGGTGGACAAACCTGACACGTCATCTTGAATTGCCTTCCTCGTTTCTCCGAGAAAATTTTCAACAACGGCGGAAAATTTTCTGCCCCAGTATTGGTGTTCTTCCTTGTGGCATGACTTTCTGCTATCAATAGCACTTTCTTCCCCTGTTTCAAATCAAAGAAAATTTGTTAGTTCAAAACATTGTGAGCGGTTGTGCCGCTCCAGTGTGGTGGTTTTTCCTTTTCTCCTTTCCCTCGCTCGGGGTTCCCAAAACTTGTAGAGGAATGATTTCATTTGCTGGAGATGATATTCCTGCTGGGGATGGGTTTTTCCATTTATCCTTTCCCCTTTCTGTGTTTCTCAACTTGCTGGGGGTTATTTTGTTGAAGATGAGATTTCCTTTCTTCCTTTACCACTCTGTGTTGTCCGACCACCTCGGAACTTGCTGTAGATAACATTGCTAGGGGATTTTCATTTCCTCAAAATTGGTTTTTCACTCTTCTTGAAGGCTGTTGAGGATGACACTAGTTCGAAGACCATTTCCCTTAAGACTTTCCTTCTTCCCCAAGTGGGTATTGACTTCCAGAAAATTTTCAAACTGAAAAGAAAATTTTCTGCCCAGTTTAATAATCTTCTTCGCACCCTACTTCTCTGCCGTCAATGGCATTTCCTTGCTTTGCATAATAATTGGAAAGTTGGTGGCAAGTTTTGAAGTCATTTCTCACTTGTTCGACTAGACGGACTTTGATGGGGAATTCTTGATAAAAATGAGAAAGATAAAAAGAAACAAAATAGAAGACAAAGGAAAAAGAAAATGACTCTCTAGCAAGAAATATCTATAAAAACTTATCAAACGCGGATACCAACTCTACTGGTCATGACATGCACATATGGCCTATCCTTCGTCGTTAATTGCCTTTCACGATTTCTGTCTCGTGATTTCCATCTGATTATCACCTTTATTCGACTTGTAGTGCCCGAAGGGTGTTCACTTTCAGGCCTTTCTCATTTCGATTTTCTCTCAACTTTCGTCGTCTTATGGTGCCTGTGAAGGTTTTCACCGGTAAGACTCTCTCATTTGTATCACTTTTAGTTGGGGATTGGGGTGTCACTGCTAAGACTTTCTCGTGTTTCCTTTCTGCTGGGAATCAGAGTCTTTTCTGATGAGAATCAGAGTGTTATATTCTGATAGGACTCTCTCACTCGCCTGACGCGGCATCTTTTGAAGACTGATCGGAAGGTCTTTCTTTGGACCGTAATGTGGGATTTGGATAGGGCTAGAAAGAAAGGGTATTGAAGGCTCAAAACAAAATCAATTTTGGGTTCAAAATTTACAACCTTCGGACCTAAATTTATTTACAATAAACACAATTTTTCTTTGCCCCGATTTTTTTACTTGGGGATTCTTATTTCTTTATTTACACTATGACCGAGCTGTGAAGCGCCTACGTATCCTCTTTAAGGAATCAGGTCAAACGTAGTTCCCAATTCCTCTTTTTCCAAATTTTTTTTTTCATACATTTTTCTTTTCTTTTCTTTATCTCTTTTTGTTGTTTTCTTTTTCTTTATTTTTTCTTTATCCCTTTCTTCTTTTGCCTTTCAAACTTGTGTTTCTAGTCTTTGCAACTAATTCCGAAGGAGGGGTATGAAAGAATTTAAATTCAGGCTCAAAGGGTTGACGATGGATAAAGTGTTTGGATAGCAGAACAAAATGCCTTCGTCATTCCAATCTTCAAAACATGCCAAGCGTAAACAACACAATTAATATTCATCATATCTTTAAAGCACCGTTGGGCAACACTCTCATTATGAACGACCCCATGTCAATTTTGGCCAGCTTGCCTTTGACTGTTTCTTTTTACTTGCCCCGGTTTCGGATGACTCGGGATCCAAATAGTCTCAAGTTGTTTTTGTTTCCTTTAGATGACCCGATCATCTTCCAATTGCTTAATGATTAACTTTTAGAATTAAGCCATAATTATGTGTGCGCATGTCGTGTCACTAGATTCGGCGTTTGAGCACAAGACAAATCTAAAGGGTAAAAGAACTAAATAAAATGACCGGAAGTAACAAAAGACCGAAAGCTTCATTAAACTAATGACGAAATGGTTCAATGACAAAACAAGCAAAACAAACTAGAGTACAGCCCTGAAACAAAACTGGGCAAGACCAAAGCAAACTGCTAGGACAAAAGGGTTTGACCACAAGAAAACCCTGAAAATAACTCGGACAACAAAAATGACGACAAAAACGAACCACCAAAGCTCCATCTAGCTGACCAAAAGATGGAGTATCTTCCCAATTAACAAGCACAACATTTTAGCCACTAAGTTCCGCATCAATATTGCCAAGGCTGCCATCTGCTTCAACATTTTTAGCTCCAGTCAATACACCCCCCGGAGGATTTGTGTGTCCCATGTCATCATCATTGACCACAATCAACCACCCTTTTTGAATCATTCTTTCTATTTCCTTTTTCAAGGTACGGCAACTCTCAATATCGTGCCCTCTGACATTGGAATGGTATGCACATCGTGCAGTAGAATCGAAGCTTCTTGCACGTGGATCGGGAGTGTATCCGGGGAGCGGCGTAATCAAGCCGACATGTTTTAACTTTTCAAACAGACTTGCATAGGATTCCCCGATAGGGGTGAGCGCCTTTTCTCGCTTCAGCAACCTCTCCTCCCTAAACGCCTTATTTGGCCTGAAACCCGACCCGGGGGGTCTCCGGTATGTTCGTGGGGGTTGGTAGGCCTTTTGTGGAGCTGAGTACCTGGCGGGTGAAATACGATTTTGGTTGTCCCGGGGAGAATAGTGGTGTTGGGGACGGGAGTAGCATTGTGAAAACATAGCTGGGGGACGAGTAATTGAGCTACTCGAGTGGCCGGAAAAATTGTGATAGGCGGGTATATATGGAGGGTGTGGGGGATCCTCCGGCATCGGGTTCATTGTACGGGTAAGGACAGAGTCCAGGAAGCTAGGTGGTGGCGGAGGTGGTGCTTTTCCATCCATCCACGCCCGATACATATCAGCCACATGTTGTCTCAATATCTTGACTTCTTCTACTAACCCGTGGTTCCGTTCAACCAGCTGTTGTCGGGTATCGGTATCAACCCACTCGGTCTTGAGATTATCTGCCATTGTCCTTTGTCTTATAGGGAAGAGTTATTTTAGAACCACAACCAACCACCTTTCTGGAACTTTACACAACAAAGTGAAGACATCACGTTAGCGTTAGGGCATTGGACAAACGGGTAAACGTGCATTAAGGATGCAATGAACCTAGGCAGTTAAACCTTTCTATCATGCATTTGCTTCAGTTACATGCGTCGTGCCAGCTTCTCATATATGTGCTTCTCAATTGTTGTTATTATTCTTTCCATTTTTCTCTTTTTCTCTTTTTTTTTTCTTTTGTAGTTTTTTCATTTTTTTTTGGTTATGGATATGGTCGAATCCTATGTGGATTGCCTACGTATCATGACCCCGCATGAATCGGACCGAGCGTAGTTCTTGCAAATTAATGCAAGAAATAAAGAGATGTTTATTTGATTTTTTGTTTTTTTTTTTGAATAAAAATTGTACAAGCCGACTCCAACTACAAACTTGTGTAGGAGATTTCTACAAGAACAAGAATATTTTTGGTGTCACTTATGAGTATTTCTACAAAATTGGCCACATAATGGCTTTTTTGACAAAATGACTATTTTTGCAAAATTTATTTAAGAAAGATAAACTTGAAAATTTTTCCATCCTGTGGCTCATGGGGCATCGTTCGGCATCGTCATAACCAACACAAGACTGAGAAGTTTCTAATGTAAATTGACTATTTTTACAAAATTGGCCATGTAATGGCTTATTTGACAAAGCGGCTATTTTTGCAAAATTTTATTTAAGAGGCCACAAATTCGAAACTTTTCATCTTAAGGCTCATGGGGCATCGTTCAGCACCGACACAGGCCAACACAAGACTGAGAAAGTTTAAATGCCAAATGTGGCCATTTCAACAAATGCCAAATGTGGCCATTTCAGCAAAACCATATGTCGTTTTAATCCTGTGGCTCATGGGGCATCGTTCGGCATCGCCATAAACCAACACAAAACTATTTTTTCATAAATTGGCCATATAATGGCTTATTTAGACAAAGTGGCTCTTTTTGCAAAATTTTATTTAAGAAGATGCAAATTCAAAATTTTATCCTGGGGCCTATGGGGCATCGTTCAACACCGACACAGGCCAACACAAGACTGAGGAAGTTAAAATGCAAAAATATGGCTATTTCAGCAAAATTCCGGCCATGTAATGGCTTATTTGATAAAATGGATATTTTTTGAAAAGTTGAGTGATGACTCAAACTTAATTTTGCGGATACAACCTTTCAACATTTCCGTGAGGGAGTATTTCAAGGCTGTGTCCAAAATAAGTGGCGATGACTCAAAAAACGACCTTCCGGTGTCCTTTGAGGGACATTCGGCATATTTTGAGCAAGAATAACATCACCCGACTTATTTATAACAAAATCAAAAATTTGATACTTTTTGGTTGTTTTTGCAAAAGGGGTGTGAATCCGAACTTGATTTTGCGGCTATGGCCTTGCAACATTTCCACAAGGAATATTTCAAGGCTGTGGCTGCAAATTATTAAAATGATTCAAAAGTGGCTATTTTTGCAAAAACAACCTTCCGGCGTCCTTTCGGAACATTCGGCTATTTTCAAAAATAGCATCACTTTGATTTTATTGAAAACCAAAATCTCGACATTTTTTTTTTTTTTTGATTTTTTTTTAAAAGGGGTGGTAACCCAAACTTGATTTTGCGGCTACGACCTTTCAACATTTCCGCGAGGGAATATTTCAAGGTTGTGCCCAAAAATTATTTATAAAATTTCAAAATGGCTATTTTTGCAAAAACAGCCTTCCGGCGTCCTTTCGGAATATTCGGCTATTTGTAAAAACGGCATCACTTTGATTTTATTGACAAAATTAAACACACATTTTTTTTTATTTTTTAAAGGGGTGGTTGAACCCGATGAGGGTTGCCTACGTATCTCACCTAGTGGTGGGAATCAAACCTGCGTAGTTCGGTCAGATTATTTGACCAATTATTTCAACAAAATTGTTCTACCTATTTTTTCGAATTTTCTTCTCAAACAATTCGTCAATATTTCGATATCTAAAATTTCTCTCTTTTTGTTTTTTTCAGGAATTTAGCCAATAATAATCTAGAACAAATAAATGCAACATATAACATGCTCGGTCTTTAATTTTCCGGGTCACCTGTCCTAGACGGACCCAACCCCTGTGTTGAGTCCCCTAAGTCAGATATGATGCAAATAAACGTCCTAAATCTAGGCTTAATATCCTGATGTTTTCAATGGTACTAGACCGTGTACCCGAGCGGACAACTCGGATTTGAGGAGGGAGCTACGTACCGAGGACCCGCGGGATCGTCCGGCTTTGTAACTTATCCTGCCTCTTTTCTTATTTTTTGGTATTGACACTAACAGAAAGGGGAGTCTCAACCAGTAAGCACATCCCCGGGGGTAAGAAGAGAAGGGTTTTCGGCACAGTTTTATATACAGTTCACGCAATATCAAAGCGGAAAACATATAGCAGTTTGTATATACAGTGCAACTAGTATCAAAGCGGTAGACATGTAGCACATTAATTAAACATATAATAAAATCAGATATAGACAAAAACAACAATTTAACTGAGCTCGAATTCTTAAACCCTGAACCGAAGTTCTTGGTTGATTCAATCCCCAGCAGAGTCGCCAGAGCTGTCACACCTCCTTTTTACGCACCCGTTGGAGCGCGTGGGAGTTTTTTCCAATTAAAGGACAATCGAAACGGGATTTATTTAATTAATTCGGAGTCGCCACTTGGGAAAATAATGGTGTCCCAAGTCACCGGTTTAATCCCGAACCGAGGAAATTTATGACTCTGTATTACAGTCTGTGAAACTAGAAACCTGGATAAGGAATTCTGTTAACCCGGGAGAAGGTGTTAGGCACTCCCGGATTCCGTGGTTTTAGCACGGTCGCTCAACCGCAATTTTTGTTTCTATCTGATTTCTTTATATATTTTATTTGTGTGCTCTTATATTCCGTTTTAATTCTTAGAAGAATTGCGACGTCACGAAAACACATTTCGAGCCGCACCGCAACCAGTACGCCTGCGACTTTAATGTATTTCAGTTTCGCCGAGAGTGAGATTTGGGTCACATAAATGCACACCCGTATTTAGGAAAGTATTTTTATTAAAGCCGTGCCTAAAGAGTCTATCGTGTTGTTATCTTTGGAAAGGCCGTGAAATTCGCCAAACGATACTTCCAAATCTACATGTTTTATACAAATTATTTGAGGGCCCCCACAATCGTGTGTTTAATGCGGCGAGGCTCATCTCGTTTATTTTAAGGTCGTATCTATAATACTATATCTTCTTTGTCTTTTGTCCCTAAGTCATTTTTTACTAAATCGATTCTTTTCTGTTTGAGTAATATTAGATGTGTTGTTAATTCGATTGTCGTTTTAATGAACATAATGCATTAGCATGAATAGACAAAAATTTATCAATTAACTTTTCAATGATCTCTAATCTATAGTCATTCTAAACACCTCAATCCTATACGTGAAACAAATAAATGAATTTTTCGACGTTTAAACTAATGAGAGCTAGATTACTTAAGCTTCTATTTCCCAAATTTTTGGATAAGTTGATTTATGTATGAAGGATGATTACATTTAACAAACCTGACTAAACTCTAGATTGATACTCGATACAGTAGATTCTATTAAATAGCATCCGACTTTATTTAATGCCTACCAATGATTGAAATTCACACCTTAACTCAAGCGAATACATTACGTTATACTAAAGCACGCCCTCATGGGCAATTCGATAGCGTTTCCAAATTAACAGTCTATTACAACCAGATTTTAGAATTCAGCTTACCAGTAATCAAAAAAAAGCTAACAGAATTAATTACGAACGAAATGAAACAACAAAGTTGAGAGGCAGAATGACAACAAAAAATAAATAAACTTTCAGGAAGCCAGAGGAACATGTATATTATTCTAAAGTCCTGCTAACAGCCTCATCATCAAAAGGGGTCGAAGAATACCTGAGATTTAAATCAAAAGAAGAGTAGGAGATCAGCAACAAGACAGCAAGCATCAGTCAATTGCAGCAACATAAACAGCTACAGCAGTAGAAGTACAATAGCAGTTTAACACAGCCAACACAGCATTCCAAAGATCAATTTCAAACCAGGAGTGTTTTAATAACCCCAAAAACCCAAACAAACTTGGAAATGCAACCAGAAATACTCAATGCTTTCAGCAGGCTGAAGTTTAATCAGAAAGTAGTCCGACTGGTCCCAAAATGACACCAACAGCTTAAAATCAACCAAGTAATTGACAGTCCCGGCACATAAACAATCAATCTACTTAAATCCAACCAAATACGATTTAAAGGACCTCAAAAGCTATTGACCTTCAATTAACTGAACATTTAAGAGCACATCTATGCTGTTTCAGCAGCCCATAAGCTAAGATCCAGAGTTGCCCCCCCCCCCCAAAGCCTTCTGTACGTGTGTCTCTTTTTCTTAAACTCCACAGGCTCTTAAGTGTCTCCTCTGTATATCCCAAAATCCCTGATAAAACTCTGTATATGTCAATCCCTCTTCCCCCTTCAACTCTACTGTGTGTCCCCCTATTTATATCCAAATCTTTCAGCATTTGTAGCCCAAAACTACCCTGCCAGCTCTTAAAAATTATTATTTAAATCATCTCTACCCATGATATTCCCTTACAGCCCCAATACTATGTGTCTTTTCTTTATTTAATTCAAAAGTTATGGATGGGATATTTTAATTACTTCTTTTAACCCATCCACATACCACTATGTCTTGTTCCCCACTTTTATTAAACAATTCCTTAAGCAATCCTTAAAGACTTTCTAATCAATTTCAACCAAACAAAACCCATGCTCAATGTCTAAACATTGAACTTATCTGAATATAAGCCTTAATGACAACCATCACAACTCACAAAATAGTAAAACAAACAATATACATATCACAACCAAATTTCAATTCAAACAGCAGGATATCAACTCACAAACATACTACAATGATTACTAATAAATACAACATTCCAATTCACTCGCAATCAATTCAAACAAGCATACGAGCAGTCATAGAACTTAAACAACAAATCATGAAAATATGTGTTGCGGATTCAAACTCGTTCAAACAGTTCTAAGGTTCAAATAAATCATACTTTTCGACTCGAGAGAAACTTTTAACCCAAGAGATACTTCAATACCGTAAAATGTTGAGGTGTTCTATGCAAAGAAAATGAACATTCAATTGAACTTTCGTTAACCGAACATGCTCGAGGCAAATCAGAATAGTAAATACATGATTCCAAACAACATGACAGATATAGTTTATGATCTTTTTTTAAGAGATTTCAACAAAATAGTTCGGCTAACAAGCAATCGACACACCAAGTAAACTGGAATCAAGAGGAAGTTAAACATAAAACGAATATTCTCAAATTCGATCCATCCGAAGCAAATTCGAATAACAAAGAAAAAATGATATGGAAACAAACCTGTTAAGCCAATGAATAACGAACCAGTTAGATGAGTTCGAATTCGATTAGAGAAGAAATGAATATACAAGCCTTGGACTGGAGGAAATGCGGCTGCCGTTGTTTATGGATTTCCGGCGGAACCGAGGTGGAGCTCGACGGGGCGTGGTCCGGTCGATAGCGGGGCTGGTGCGTGGCTGGTGGGATGAGCAGTGGTCCTTGGTGATGAAAGGGATTGAACTCGGGCGAGTTTGGTTGGGAGTCGCCGGCGGCTGGTAGTGGAGACAGGTCAGCGGCGCTTTGATATGAGAAGAAGAAAAAGATGTTCCGGCGGCTGTGATGGTCGATGCCGTTGGTTGATGGTGATCGAAATGAAGCTGGAGGCTGAAGTAGCGATGGGGTCGCTCAGTGAAGACGAAGGTTGTACGGGCGATGGTCGGCGACCATGGCTGGCGGCCGGTGAGCAGGTTTGCTGGACGGTAGGGTCGTTTGGACGTTGGTGTTCGGCGGCTTCTATGACGGAGCTACCGCGATTTTGGTTGAAATTGGGAGTGGTCGGCGGCGTGATGGTTGTGAGATGAAGGGGGGGCGTTTTGGAAGAGGTCTTTTAGGGTTTGGGGGGATTGGGAAATGAAATGAGAAAGAAAAGAGGGGGTTTGGTTATTTTCGGACCGGGTCGGGTTGGGCGTGGGTATGGGTTGGTTTTGGTAGGGAATTGGGTGGTGTATTGAATTACATTGGGCCTGGTTTTGCTATGGCCCAATTCCGATTTCCATACTACATTTCATGGTGTATCATGTACATATATATATATATATATATATATATATATATATATATATATATATATATATATATATATATATATATATATATATATATATATATATATATATATATATATACTAACTCATAACACAATTAATTTTTACTACAATCATCCCACATAATTACATATCACTTAAATGTAAACCGTATAATTTTGATATTAAACACTAAAAAAAATGCAAAACATGATGTATATATTTTGTATTTTACTAATTTAAATAAATAAACACGCACACACAAACATGCAAATGTAAGATAAAAATAACACAAAAATCACAAAAATCATGCTCAACATAAAACTATTTTATTTTTGAATTTTCTGGGAGTGATTCTCATGTAGGGCAAAAATCACGTGCTCACACCCTCATCTCGCCACGAGTCCGTGCATATAAAATTTATCGAAATCGGAGTTCAAATGGCCTCCCAAATCCAAAAATCCCGTTTTCAATATTTAGGCCACATTTCTTCAAGATTTCAACCCAATTTCATGAAGATTGATGTTAATACTACCATAAAATGATGTTTTTGAGTCAAGAATCTTACCTCCGACGAATACCCGATGACTTCTCGGTGATTTCCTCGAGTTTTCTTCTCTCTAGGGCTCAAAATTGAGTTTTGGGTTAATGAACCCGTAACCCCTCTGTTCTGTGATTAAATTCTCTGCCAGACCCATTTGCTCTACGCGATCGCAGGCCCCCTATTGCGATCGCATAGAGTAATTTTTTCTCAGGCCTCCAATTTGTTCTATGCGATCGCAGGCCTAGCCATGCGATCGCATAGCTTCGCATTCCTACCCTCCGCGATCGCAATCGAGCCTCCGCGATCGCACTACACAATTTCCGGACACTATGCGATCGCAATGCCCTTCACGCGATCGCATAGAGTAAACTCCACGCCCCCTTCAACTCTTCTATGCGATCGCAATCATCTCTATGCGATCGCATAGAGCAACTGCTGACTGAAATTTTCTGCAGAATTTTTCTGCAGAATTTTTCCAAGTTCTAAATGCCCGGTTGATGGTCCGAATCCATCCCGAGGCCCCGGGACCCCAACGAAAACCACCAACATACTCCAAAACATGATACGGACTTGTTCCCATCATAAAAACACCATACTAAACATCAAAATCATCATTTACTCACGAATTCAAGCCTAAGTTTCTTTAAAACTTTCAAAACTAATATTCAATCCAAAACCCGACCAAACGATGTCCGAATGACCTGAAAATTTGCGGACATATCCAAAATCACATAACGAAGCTACAGAAATTGTCGGAATTCCATTCCGACCCCCGGATCAAAATATCACCTACCATCCGATTTTCGCCAAAATTCAACCTTCGCCAATTCAAGCCTAAAACTACACCGGACCTCCGAATTCAATTCCGATTGTTCTCCTAAGTCATAAATGATCCCCCGGAACTAGTCGAATCATCAGAATCCGGTTCCGAGCACTCTAACTCAATAGTCAACTCTCGGTTGACTTCTCATATTTAAGCTTCCTTCAAACATGCTATTTGTTTCATTTTTAATCCAAATCACTCCTAACTCACCCAATATATTCTAATACTGATTTAAAAGCATAATATATGTAAATTCAAGATAACGGGGTGGTAATTCCCGTAACGACGGACCGGGTCGTTACAACCCCTTCTTAAAATCACGTCCACATCTATATTTTTTATGATTGTAAATATATAAGACCATATATATTTACATGTAATTGTGGTCCTATTAATTGCATTTATTATTATTACAAACACATGTTGATGTCGTGTACAACTTAGAAGAAATATATATGTTCTATTTTTCCCTATGGTTTCAATTAATCTGCTTCTGTCTCCCTATGTTCATCATCTTTCTTTCTTAGCTACACCTTTTTGTTTGTGACCAATGTGGTGCTTTTGTATAATATTCAGCTAAACATTGATTATCACATTCTGTAACTAAGACCATAAGTAAAGACTTCTGGTTCAGCTAAATGTAAAGGTAGTTGACTAACACATGTATAACACGATCCACCACCCAATTACATTAGTGTGTCTTATGTTCTTGATGGCACAAAAAGCAGCACCATGGCCACCAACATTAGCTTGAATTAATCAAATCATAATCAAAAGCTTGAAGCTCTAATAGGCCCAAAAAAAACTTGTATGCTTCTAAAAGAAGTAGAAAGTTGCACAAAGTACTCACTCAAGTGTAAATTTGATTGGAAAAGTTGATACTTGAGAATTGATCTTGGAATATACATTGGAGCTGCAGATATCTAGAGAAAATAAATGGTAGACTAGCATTCCTGCGCAATAGTTACAAAATGATGTCACATGTTCAGTTAAGAAGTAGAGACCATAATCATACAACCAGTGCAAAATGAAAAATATTGCAGGTTAACCTGAGTGGTTTTGTTAGTTACTGAAAACTATGTATTGGTCTAGACTAATATTAGCTCAAAAATATTATCCCCGTCCAAATTTATGCGACACTCTTTCCTTCTTAGTCGGTCCTGGTACATAGGTAGTTTCATTTGAAACTGAAAGTTTTCAAATATTTGGTATCTCTAATCCACAACTCAACAACTTAACTTATTCATACTTGATTATTTTCACCAATATTCAGTGTACTTTATTCTACATGCAAGAGTAAGTTAAGTCCTATTTCGCAACAATATAGAGATTTTTCTTAGTACGAAATCAGTAGAAAGAAATTTCTAATCGAACAACTACTAAACTACAAAATCCCAAGGTAGACTTCATAATATTGGAGTGATCCTCTTCAAAAAGTATAGATAGAATGATTGAAATTATAAGTTCAATGGGATTGAGTACTTATGTTAAGGCTAAACCTCCCGTCCTTTTTTCTGTTGAAAATTCCGTTACAATATGAAATATACATGATTCCTGTTTTTACTTGCTAATTTTTGTTTAAAGATTCTATTAGGTTTTCCTTCACTTTCCATCTTCTTTATTCTCCTATTGCGAAAGGAAGTTCAAAGTCTGCTTACTTCTCTACGATTTGCAGTAACAATATAAAATGGAACAAACGCTTAGTATTAGTGACATTACACTATTAACTACAGAATGGACTTGCAAAGTCCAGCCTATAGACAAATTTCGGCCGCGAGACAATAGGGTTCAGCGAGTTCATTTTCAGACAATAATTATCCAGGATGTAAACGTAAGTCACGTTATAATTATAATGGTAAGATAAATTCTTCTCATTTGTACTTTTTCAATAATTACTTAGTTATCATTCTTAATAACATTGTAGGAAGAACAAGTTTGTGTGATACTTTATGGAGACGATATTAGAAAATGTGATAACTTGTTCGAACTTTTTGAAACGTGTTTGATTTCAACGGCCAAGGTTAGAAATCCGCAGCCTTATTCACTAAATATAGGCCAATATGAGTGGATCATTGACAAATTTACTATTGTGGAGCCTATCCCTAAAAATAATGAGAAGGAAGCACCATTACCTCCTCCATCGAGACTGAGTACAATTTCATTCATCGACGTTCCACAACGACCTTCCGGAATTGATTTTGGTATGTTTCAAGTAACCCTATGCCTTTATAACAGCTTAATTGCTTGAAACTCATGTTCAATGCAACTATATTGCTTTTACGTACATTTGTTCTTTTTTTATAACAACAGATCTACTAGCTGTGGTGGCAAACTGTGGGCCAATGCAATACACCGCTGATCAGAGTAAAAGATTTCAAGAGGCCATAGTTATGGACAAAATGTGAGTCATTTAATCTTCTGTTATACAAAAAAAAATCTCTATTTGACACTTTTAAAAGTACATGTACAGAAAGCAACCTCTCTTCTTCACTATATGGGGAGATTTGGCAAGCAATGAAGGAGCTGAGTTACTGAGACAAGTGAGGCAACTATAAGAATATCCTATTATTCTCGCAAAGCGGATAAGTACCACAAAATATCAAGGAGGTAAATTTATGAAACTCCTGTTCCTACATATGCATTATGTTTTCGCGTTGGTTACTAACAAAACTTGTACATACAGTTACCCGTTTGGCAACAAGATACAACTCAATAATTTTAATCAATTCCTTATATTACGAAATTGGTACAATACTAACTATGCTTAAAATATATCACATTATTATTTAATTATTATTTCTTCTGTGAAAAAATAGTTTTCTAATTTTTCTTGTGCGAATTACAGGACAAATAAGAACAAACAAATGTTAATAGAATACACAGTGAAGAGTTCAGTAGAGTTACCTTCATCGCTTAATCTTATAGTTGTTGACGATGAAATATTACTTGTTTCAGCAATTGCTATGCAAACCTCCACTGTGAGTAGTCCCATTGGGCTTTTGATCTGCTTGATTTTTAATTGTTATCACTTCTCCCTATTCTCATTTAAGAATTATTCTATAGGCAGAATGTTGAATGTCTCAAACATAATCCGAATCTTAATACGTAATAAAAAAATATAAGTTTCTTCATACTTTCATGATGTATTAGAAGAGATTAACCTGTATGTTATATTATTATTTAAAGTTCTCCATAATAAGAAAGAATGTTTAAAAAGAATATTCTGGTGCCAAGTCTTTTTATTTGTGAAAAATCTAAGTTTCCTTTACCTCAGTATTTACTAGCCAGAGGTACACTTAAATTTACCAAAATAATTTACCAAAGAAGAAGAAGAGGAGCAAGAATATACATAACAAATATCTTTAAAGGAACTTAAGCTCTCAAATTAACAAAGCTCAACATTGAGCAGCACAACTTGAGCCACTCAACACCTTCATAATCAACTGAAAGGTAAACAGAGAGCCATTAAATTAACAGGCGATAAATCTTAACCAGAAATTACAGATACTTCCATCCCTTCTTATACATGCAATTATTGGATGATGATGTATTTGAGTTCTTATAATAGCATCTCTTTAGTTACTTTTGTAGCATACTTCCATTAAAAAATATTTCGTAAAACACATTATTCAGATGCATAATATAACACAAAGTCAGATACATAATATAACATGAAGTCAAGAGGGCAATAAACAGGACGGACATTTTATAAAATACAACACTCACTTCATTCTCAACTGCCATGCCAATTTGCGCCGCAACTTGGACGACCTGAACACACCTCTCTTCTTTACCACCCATCATTAGAGGAAACAAGATGCTGCAAGAAGTGTTCCCACAAAACAAATGCATCAAGTTTATGAGGTGACAATCTTAGTGCTTCATTTCTTCTAGATTATAAAGCCAACCGAGTTATGCAAAGTAATGTTGCGAGTTGTGCTCAACTGAATCGACTATTTTCTTTGTCTTATTTAATTGAAAAATTTGTTCATCATAGTTCCAACACCAATTCACTGAATCCATCTTGGGGCTGCTAATAACTAACCTGCTTCTGCTTGCTGAGTTTTTCTCTTATTTTTTCAAGTTTTCTTGCTTTGGATTTGGGGGAGCCTCTCTTTTTCTACCTTGTCAGATATACCTCAGCTGAATTATTTTGTCTACTTGTTAGAAATCATGCAGATCAAAAATCTTAAAAGCCGTTGTCACTCCTAAGGCATTTTTGTTACTAATACATCAGATGTAATAAAATTTTGAATTTCCTATGTACGTATTTTTTTGTTTTAATTGTTTCCGTTATGGTCAATGATTCATTACGTCAATTTCTTCTTTTTTCGTAGTGTTTAAATTTGTTCCATCATCTTATCTGATTCTTCCCTATATCTTAAAAGTATGATGATACTAAATTATAAAATAAAATGCAGAAAACTATCACAACCATATATTTGTTATACAATATATATCTTTTATACTAAGTTTTCCTCCTATTGTTTCTCTGTGTTAACACTTTGCAGGCGACAACTTTTTATGTCGAAGGAGAAATTTCACTACCTCAGCATTTTCAACCATATTACATGCTAGGCTGTTCTGAATGTAATCATGTTGTTCGCAACAAAATAAAAAGGAAGATTCAATGCATGAACTGCAGATTGCCACGAATGTTAATTCCAAGGTAACAACTACTACTCATAAGATTATGTCATTGATAATATTTGATACTGTATGCCATCTACTATACCTCAACTAAAACATACCACATTATAGGTGTCCCTTTGAGGTAGAAATTACAGATGAAACTGGCACAACAACAGCAACAGTGTCTGAAGGCTTGGGCGAAAGAATATTGTCAATGACAGCCGAGCAGATATATGATATCACCACTGTTAAGGTACATACACATATAACATTCTAATTAACATAGGTTAGCAAAGTTAATATAATACTTTGATAAGATACCTACTATTTTTAGTATCTTTTTGCAGAATGAGTTACTCCCTGTTGCCCATATCAATTCAGTACTTGCTGATAAACTTTTCAGAGTTCAGCTACAACGATCATCATCCAGAACACTAGATAAAAATGCAGGTTCTCTGGTTCTTTTATCATACAGTGAAAAACCAACCATATTTCTAGTAGAAGAGTCAACATCTGTGAGTGGTGCGAAGAGAATTAGAGAAGAAGAGTCAATACTTGTGACTGATGCAAAAGCAACTAAGAAACAAAAAAAGGAACCAAGTACTCTACCAAAGCCACAATGAAGTTTAGAAACTTAAATACCATATTTTATCATGTACTAATGTTCTTAAAATGACTATTTTATTTATACAGACTATCGAAGGAGTGATGTTCGCTCAGACAGTATGCGATGTACAGACAAATTTTGACAACATTTTGGCAGATCAGACCTATCTTTTAACAAAGTTAAGATATATGGTCACCTTAACAAAATGCTCCACATTTTTTGAGTAAGTAGTTGCCAGTGGTGTCTGCCTATGTTTTTGAAGGCACTTGATGTTATTTTTGGATATTGGAGCAACCTCTAGATGTTGTACATACCAGCCTTAGATATTTGGCTGCCTTAACAAAGTGTCCCACATTTTTTGTGTAAATAGTTGCCAGTGGTGTGCGCCTATATTTTTGAAGGCACTTGGTGTTATTTTTGGATATTGGAGCGGCCTCTAGATATTGTACATACCAATCTATATATTGAAAGTGTTACTGTATATTTTATCTGTTTGACATCAATATTACAAATATAGCAGCATTAGAGCTCTAGTGTGTCCCATCCCTTTCCTTTGAAGGTATAGCTACTAGGACTTGGGTCTCTTACTTAGGTGAGTTCTTGAGCTTTGTTGGGAAAAAGAACTTACATGGAAAGGAGAACAGGATTTTGCTACAATTGCAAATTGGGAATCTTATATTTTTATTGCGTACTTTTCATTTTTATTCACGCTAAGCTAAATAGACTGTACATCTCTGAAGCTGTGATGTCTAACATAATTCAATTATAAAAATATGAGTGATGCCTCCAGATACATGACTGGTCTAAGTGGATGGACAAAAGAAGTTCTGATTTTGCTAAAAAAAAAAAAAAGATTGAGCAATCCTTGTGGTATGAGAAACCTCAGTCTTAGAAATTGTGAGAAAAGAATTGAAGAATGACTACAAGAAGCTTCTATGAAGTAAAACATATTATTGATGAAATTAAATTTCCTTGAAACTCAAGTTTTGTTTGATTCCAAGTGGGATCATGCGGAGCTTTTATATGAACTTCTGTCTTGTGATCACTTCATTGGATCAAGGGGCTTGGAATTGGAATTAAAACTACTTTCACATAAAATTAGGCATATTGATGAACAACAAGTCTAAAGGACAAATAACTGATAAAAAATATCGAGGTAAAGGAAGGTTTCAGTTCTTAAACTTTTTAAAATAAAATGAAACTGCATATTATGAGCATCAAAATACTGAAGATCGTTAGTGCGTGTTCATGACACAAATTAAAAACACTAAAAAGTAAATTACAAGTTTCACAAAAATACATATGATATATTAAGTAGGGTACAATCTTTATTCATAGTCACCTCGCCTTATATGTGAATAAGGTTCGATTAGGTGGATGGCATGTCACCTCAATGCTCTTATCCTATTTTATCCCTCCATTTTATTTGTTTCTCCGCAACTACATGTCTGTAAATAAACTAGAGGAGATAGCCCAGGCTTTGTCCATGCCCAATATGAAGAAAATTTATATATTATCATTACATTGCATTATCTAGGGAGAAACACTTACAAGTAGGAGAATTGATCAACTTTGTCTTTATTTCTCATACTTTCAAGTTATTAACTCTACCTACAGTTGTTTCACAAATAGAGTTATTCAAAGTACTAAATTTTGTTGTTATTTATTTCAATGATGAAAACCCTTCTGAATTTAGTTCGTCAATTGCTTAAATTAAAAAGATAATACAATGTATGACAAAATAATATATAAATTTTCTTCATATTGGGCCTCTAGTTTCAGAATAAGTGTCGGCACTATTTGTTGCAACTCTTCGCAATTAACACTCTTTAATTAATAGGGTACTTAAATAAATTGGATGGGTATTTTACTTAATTAGGGTATTTAAATTAATTAGAAGGATAATTTTGTAATTCAATTTTTAAGTTAGGGGCTTCCCATTTATATATATATATATAATACAAAAAAGGCTATAAGTAATAATATTTTGAAATTATGTCGATTTATAATAAACAGGGTGTTTAATAATGGGAAATTACCAATTATGTCTATTTATAAGTAGCTGATGATAGGCTATAATTACGTATTTTAGTCGATTATTACACTCTAATTTACTGCACTTTTGTTGCGTTTGCGCTTTAATCGCTAGTGTATTGCACTAACAGTATGTTTTATGCCTTGTAGGAGTGATTTCGAGCTATATAGATGTTATAGAATAAAATTATGTGATTTGAGCTTTGAAGTCTGAGTAAGAGCTCAAGGAACTAAGCCGGGATCGGGTTCGGGGCCAAATTTGATAATTAAGTACGAATGAAGACATGAAGAGGCATATTGCGCACTCTCTAGTAAAATAGACATAACTTTTTTGCTCAGAATCCCATTTGGGTTTCACAATCTATGATTGGAAAGCTAACTCAAAGTGCTACAACTGTCAGGTTTTATGTTTTTCCAAATTCTAAACGGAACTGGGTGTAAAATACAGTAGAAAGTGCACCGCAGTCGTCACCGCGGTCCGCACGGCGGTTTGAGGCATTGCCTTTTCCCGGTCGTCACCGCGGTCCACGCTGCATCCGCGGTAGTCCAGATGTGAAATATTATCCTTTTTCGCGTAGGAGAAGGTATAATTATTTGGGCTCGACCCTACTTGGTATATATACATGAAAAACGGTATTTTTGAGGAGTTGGACATATTTTTAACACATATTTGACCTAAGGAGGCAGAGATACAATAAGAGAAAAGCAGGAAATTCCTCAACAAGTTTTTCCTTCCTCTTCTTACTTTTCATTGTTGGTTATGATTTTTAGTATTATAGTTTTACATACTATTATGAATAGCTAATTTGTTATCTAAGGTTTTGGATGAAACTCGTTAGGGATGAATTAGTTGTTATATTAATATAGTTTTGAGTTGGTTGTTAATATCTATTTGTTCAACTACATTTTGATTTTGATTAATTGAAATGATCCTCAATTAGCTGTTCTTATTTATTATGTATCTGCTTGAGAGAGAGTGCATATTTAGGTAGTTTTTTGAACAACATCACTTCCGGAGTATAGGCGAGAGTCATAAGCGAGGGTTTAGAGATAACAATACGCATATGCGATCTAAGTGAACTGTAATGCGAATCGAACTAGCGTAGCTTGAGAGAGTGCGTCTAGTAAATTATCATAATTGCTTGAGAGAGATTTATAATAGCTGGAGAGTTCATGGTTGATAAAGGCAACTAAGTAAAGCTATAAGAAACATACAACTAAGGAAATCAACAACGGGGGAAACCATTACCTTAGAACTTTATTTCAATTATTTACGATTCAAGCATAGTTAGTTTTCAGTTGTTTATTTATTTTTAATATTGTCTTCTTGGTGATATTAAATAGATACAGCTAAGCCTTAGTTCTCTGTGGGATTCGAATCCGGACTTTTAGATCGAATTATATTTGTAGCGACCGCTTATCCTTTTTAGGACTAAAGTTGAGCGTGATCAATAGCTCATTACAAAAATTGGCCAATTGATAAAATATTACTAATATTAGCCAAATTAGTCAATAAGCTATTTGTAGCAAAAAAAATTAAATTTTTGTTTTTGTTTTGAGTGAGTGCTATTAGAATAATTGGACACAACTTAAGGAGCTTGAATCTCCATTTTTGGATGATTTGGTGAAGTTATGACGTGGCTTGAATTGAAAAGTCGAAGTAAAAATTGAACATAAAAAAATAATATGTGTATCACATTGTGTATTATTTATGTATCACATATGTATCACATTTGTATCAATTGTGTATCACATGTATATCCATGTATACCTGTATATAAGATACATGTGTGATACATGTTTGATACATTATCGTGGAATATTTTTTTGAACTAGATTTAATTACAAATTTTGATACAAAACCAGTCCAAATCACCTCCAATCTTCCTCAAATTTTGTATATTGACCTAGCTATATATTTTCAATAAATTTTAACTATACCCATTGAAAAAGTTCATCTTTTGTTTAGATTTTTGGAATATTGTATATATATATATATATATATATATATATGTATTTCATCACCTTATTTACTACCTCATCCATGAAATTTTCTTTCCGTCTTGTATCTAGTTTTTTTAATCAAGCTTAAAAATATGAAAGGTAATTTTTGCATATAATTTTTTGCGATAAAGTACCCTATTATTTGGGTTTTTAGTTTTTTATTGGCTAATTTTTAGTAAGTCTATGACTAATGGCTAAAGGTTGGTAAGTTGATATTTATTTAGGACATTTATGTAAGTTGCCCTTCAATAATTTGCTATAGGTGTAAAATTTCTTTGAACAATCTATTAGTATGTTCAAAGATCCAGACATCGTGGAAGCCTGCAAAGAAACGCTCGAAGACCTCGACCCAGTCCAGTTAGACAACACCGATCGATCAAAGAAAGCCTACAGCGAACACAGTCTCCACGATCCAAGTAAGTACCATGAATTCTTGACTAACCACACAAATTTATTTGCCTTCTCTCATTTAGATATGCCAAGAATTCCTGAAAGACATCGCCACACATAAGTTGAGCGTCGATCCACTGTACCCGCCCGTGCGGACGAGAAGGAAATTTAATGCTGCAATCAACGAGGCAATCAGTGAAGAAGTGGATAAATTACTAGCCAACGATTCAATTAGAGAATCGAAATACCCGCAAATGGTTGTTAATGTCGTCATGGTTAAAAAGAAAAATGAGAAATAGAGAATGTGCATGGATTTCACCAACTTGAACTAGACTTGCCCGAAGGATTCATTGCCATTACCTCACATCGACTAGTTGATAGACTCAACCGCGGGATACGAATAATTAAGTTTCTTAGACACCTACTCCGGCTACAATCAAATCATGATGGACGAAGAAGATCAAGAAAAGACAACTTTTATCACCTACCAAGAAACGTACTGCTACAAGGTAATGCCCTTCGGACTCAAAAATGCAGGAGCAACGTACTAGAGATTGGTCACCAAAATGTTCAAGGAACAACTCGACAAAACCATGGAGGTTTATATCAATGACATGCTAGTAAAGTCAGCAAAGCAGGAGGATCACATTGATTATTTGAAAGAAGCCTTTGGGATGTTGAGACAGTACGTGATAAAGCTAAACCCAGAAAAGTGCACCTTTGGTGTGGGCTCGAGCAAATTCATGGGTTTTCTCATATCACAACGAGGTATTGAAGTCAACCCGGATCAGATCAAGGCAATAGATGCAATACCTGAGACTTTGAATAGCAAGAAGCAGGTATAGAAATTAACAGGACGAATAGCCGCCCTATCAAGATTCACCTCGCGGTACTTTGACAGATGTCATAAGTTCTTCAGCGTTCTAAGAAAGAATCATGGGTTACAACGGAATGAGGAACGCATCGTGGCCCTGAAAAAATTAAAAGCCTACATATCTTCGCCACCGTTGTTGGTCAAAGCAAACACAATTTCCTATTTACTATATCAACAAAACCTTAGTGGATGTTGAAACACGGTATCCATATCTCAAGAAGTTAGCTCTAGCACTGGTCGTAGCTTCACGAAAAAGCTTAGACCATATTTTCAATACCACCCCATAAAAGTAATAACGACCTTCCCCTGAGAGCTCATGGGTAGGCTCGCTAAATGGGACATAGAGCTTGTGAGCACGTGATTTTTGCCCTACATGAGAATTATTCCCAAAAAAAATGTCAAAATAAAATAGCTTTGTGTTGAGTGTGATTTTCTGTGATTTTTATGTTATTTTTCTCTTATTATTTGCATTTTTTGCGTGTGCATGTCTGTTATTTAAATTAATATAAAATATAAAAATGTTTGCATTATTTTTCATATTTGTAATTTAGAGTAATTAAGTTTGTTATAGAAAAATGAAAATCATAAAAAATAATAATGTAGTTTTGCATTTTTAAACATTTAATGTCCAAATTGTGTGACTTTATTTTTGCTATTTGATTGCATGGTGATTGTTATTGAGAGTTAATTAGCATTTTTATAAGTTAATTTGGTTCTATAGGTTAATTTGGGATTGTTAAAATTTTTAGTTTTAATTAATTGTTTAAATAAAAGAAAAGAAAAAAAAAGAAACAAAAGAACAAGAATAAAGAGAAAATCGGAATGGACTCAAAGAGGCCAAACCCAGTCCAAACCAGGCCCAATCGAATTATTCCAAACCCAGTCCGGCTCACTTTTAATCCTGGTCGTCCATTTCAAATTGATCCGATGGCCATTCACCTCTACTACCCGTTTAGGAAGCATTCATCTGGGCCGTTTAACTAAGTTGATCCAACGGCCAGCCCTTCACCCCCACAACCCGAGTTTGCTCGACCCATATCCACACAAAAACCCGCCCGGTCTCAAACCTACTCGCACGACACCGTTTAGGTTTAAATGAGGAGATCCTGATCGTTGATCGTAAATGATCCAACGATCAGGATTCAATCGCCTATTTCATATATAAGGCCCATCTCATACCCCGCCCCCAAGCCAGCCCCCCCCCTCTCTTCGTCTCCAAGCCTCAGATACCACGTCTCTCGCCCCGCCGTCCCCCGCCGTGCACCACCGCCGGAAATCGCCTTACGGCGGTGGTCAATCACCAAAGCCCCCCATTTTTACACCATAAGACCATCTCGACTCCCCCATTCCATATCCACGAACCACTTACCTCGAATCACTCAGGAACTCCTCGAATCTTCATTTGAAGATTCGAGTTAAGACCCAAGCCACGCCAAACCTCACCAAAATCACACCATAGCTTCCCCTCGCCTCCCTCGTACCCCCACCGGCCTTGGTTTAGCTCGAATCTTGCCAGGGTTGTAAAAGCCCCAAATCTCGGCCATGAACCCTAGATGCCGATTTCTTCCTAATTGAGGTCTAATAGACCTTAATTGGGATGTTTTCATTATTGAAAACATCTCAATTAAGGTCCATTGGCCTCAAAAACGAAGAACCCAAGTCCAAGTTGAATCCCAAGTTCGAATTGAACCCAAGACAGGTCCGGGTCCGTTCAAATGCAGAGTTGGTCTTCTCTTATGGTATTTCTTCCTTTATTTCTTCATATTCCATTGTTAATCAATTGAATGTTATCCTCGTGCTTTTAGTTTTTCGGTTTTGTTCTTCATCTCCCAAGACCTTTATTGGGTCAATTTGTATTCTGTTAGTTTCGAATATGCTCGTCATAGGATAATTATTCGTTTCGATTAGCGTCGTCGAGATATTTGGTTTTCATTGTTGCCGAGATTTTCAGAATCATTGTTTGGCTAATTAATTTGTTATCATTGTTATGTGTTGTAATTAATTGAATGTCGTCGCTTAGTTATACGAATTTTTCTGTTAAAGCATTAGATGGTGATTAAAGTTGGTAATTTGATCCGAAGTCATTGCCAAGCTAAATGCTTGATTTGTTTGTGACTAAATTGAGTCTTGGATATGGTGTGGCTGCTAGCCCCAGTTATTAGTCAGAATTAGCACATTTTAAGATTCAAAAATGCCCTGCACATAGTGCACAGCCTGGTGGAACCTGCTGTACAGCAGAGTCCACCACTAGTTGTCCCCTGTTAGAAATCTTTATTAATAAACCCATGCTTAGACAATGGATAGTGGGAGTTCAGGAAGCAATAGGGTCTTGGCAGAGAAGAGATGGGCAGGGGTCTGTTATGCAGATTCTGGTTGTTCCTAGGTGGTCTTTGGTTATAAATAGGGATATACACACAGATAAAAAAGGGGGATTCTGGAGGAAGGTAGAGGAGAAGAGACTCACTGGAACTCACGAGAACACACTGATACACACTAAAAATAGCTGGGGAGAGAGTTTTAAAGTGAGGAAAACAGAGAGAGTTTAAGAAGGGGGATACACAGAGGGTCTGGAAAATACAGTGATAGTGAACACAGAGGAAGGATTCAAATACACACACACACATTGTGTCACTGTTGCATTGAAGAGTCTGTTACTTTCACTGTTGCTGTTCAGTTGTCGTAGAGATTGTTGGCGCGCTGTTGTGTGTTGTTAAGGTTGTTTGGTGTTGGTTCGCCACTGTTGCTCCTGTTGTTTGCTGCCATTTGTTGCTGTTGGCCCCTGTTTGTTGTGGTAGCTATTGTTGTTGCTTTAGTTATACTTGGGCTATTGTTGCTTATTGGTTTATGGTCATTGGCCTTGGTTTGCTGTGGGTATTGTGTTTGATTGTTGGTGGTTGGGAGTGTTGTGTTTGTTGCTGAATGTTGTGTTGTTTGGGCCACTGCTGGTGCTGAGTTTGGTTGCTGCTGTGGTCTGTGTCTGGGTGTTGTTTGTTGCCGTGTTTTTAGCTACTGTTTTCTCCTGTTACTGCTGTTGGTATTGTTGTTGTCATTGTATCTTCTGCTGCTGCAACTGATCTTCACTCATTGTGACTTCCAGGTATTCCTTTGTTCGATTAGAAGCTGTAATGGCGATTTGGTTGAATGAAAGTGAAGCCTCAGTTTAAAATTCAATGCTATTGCATGCTGTATAGACCAACACTGTTATGAGTATTAGTATTATTTTAGAATTGAGATTTAATTGTATTGTAGAATGTAATAATAAAAAAACTAACACAAAAACATTTGTAATGGCCAGTAATGAAGTAATAGTATATCACTCAGCTTAGTCAGGCAAAAACTTTAAAAACATAAGCTATCATGTCACAGTTTTAAAACCATTAATCGATCTTCACAGTAGTTTTCGTAGACTAAGATCGCATAGCTATCCACGTTGCCACGAATCAGTTGTAGTTGAGTAGGATTTTTGTCACATTGTAGGAATTGGTACGTTATCACTCAACTGAACGACGTAATTAGATTAAAGGAATCGGGGGTACATTTCATGTGACCCGACTCCAATTTTGAACAAGATTAAATAAAGCGTGTCAAGAACCACAGGCGCATTTCATGTAGTGTGGCTCGTAACATGTTTTAAACAATTTGGAATCAACTCCTAAATAAATATAGCGGGATGTAGTTCGCTTTAAATTTGAACTAGAAGTGTGCCTCGCTTGACAGTTATACAAATCGCAGGGCCCTCATAAGTGTATATATAAAGTACTTAGATTTCGAGATGTGCCGTTTCTTACCAAATATCATGGTCTTCTCAAAAGTGTAAATAAGTAATCGCTCTAGGCGCGTATTTTAATAATTTTTCTTCTCAAGTACGGGTGTGCATTTCATGCGACCCAAATCCAAACCCCGAAATGTTGAATAAGAATATGTCGAGGATCCGGGTGCATTTCATGTGACGTGATTCGAAAGCATATTTTTAAGCAACTTTCTCTTTCGTAAATCATAACCAATAATAAAAGCGGTAAAGGGATATTAACTTGCACTAAGTACCTAATTGTAAAAAGCAGATAGATAAGCCAAACACGACAGTTGAGCGACCGTGCTAGAACCACGGAATTCGGGAATGCCTAATACCTTCTCCGGGTTAATAGAATTCCTTATCCGGATTTCTGGTTCGCGGACTGTTAAATAGAGTCATTCTTTTCCTCGATTCGGGATTTAACCGGTGACTTGGGACACCATAAATCTCCCAAGTGGCGACTCTGAAATAATTAAAATAAATCCCATCTCGATTGTCCTTTAATTGGAAAAACTCTTTGCACTCTTGCGGGTGCGTAAAAAGGAGGTGTGACAGCTCTGGCGACTCTGCTGGGGATGTTAACCCAGAACCACTGGTTCAGGGTTTAAGAATTCGAGCTTGGAATAATTGTTGTATTTGGCATATTTATTATCTGATTCTTTTACATGTTGGCATCAATGTGCAAAATGTTGTTTTTACTGCTTTGATATTTTGTGAACTGTACATATAAATTGTGCCGGAACCAATCTCCTCTCCGAGTCTTCTAAATCATGAAGAAGGGTGCACTTCGTGTGACTTCTTTTCTGTATAGTGTCTGATTCCCATTTTAGAACGAGGTTTGGATAAGTTGCAAAACCGGTGAAGCTTCTGTATTCCCGGGTTGATGCCTCCTCCTCGGCTCGAGCTGTCCGCTCGGGTAGGCCAGGTCTAGAACAATAAACCCAGGTTTTTAAGCCTAGAATAACAAAGCTTCATGCCGGATCCCTAGTAGGAACGTTTATTTGCATCATGTTGCATTTGACTTAGGGGACTCAACACGGGGGTTGGGTCCGTCTAGGACAGGTGACCTGAAATGAAAAGACCATCCTGCTGCATCCTGTTTGTTTTATGTATATATTTGCTTCAGACTTGCAGGCTAACCGTTTTTTTTTATATTGAGGAAAATGAAAAAAATAGTCTCAAAATAGTTTGATTTTTTTTACTTACTTAAAAAGAAAAAAAAACATTTGTTGTAAAATAAAAAAATATGTGATTTCAAAATAGTTTGTTTTTTTTTACTAAAAAAAAAAGAAAAAAAAATTTTGTTTTAAACTTAAAAAAAAAATGTGTGAGAAAAAATAATAAATAGTTTGTTTCCTTTAAAGACGTAGTTTATTTGACCGAACTACGCAGGTTTGATTCTCGCCATTAGGTGGGATACGTAGGCAACCCTCATCGGGTCCAACCACCCCTTTAAAAAATCAAAAAAAAATGTGTGTTTAATTTTGTCAATAAAATCAAAGTGATGCCGTTTTTGCAAATAGCCGAATGTTCCGAAAGGACGCCGGAAGGCTCTGTTTTTGCAAAAATAGCCACTTTGAAACTTTTTTAATAATTTGCGGGCACAACCTTGAAATATTCCTTGTGGAAATGTTGCAAGGCCATAGCCGCAAAATCAAGTTCGGGTTCACACCCCTTTTGCAAAAACTAACCAAAAAATGTCAAATTTTTGATTTTGTTATAAATAAGTCGGGTGATGCTATTCTTGCTTAAAATAAGCCGAATGTCCCTCAAAAAGACACCGAAAGGCTGTTTTTGCAAGAATAGCCACTTTGAGTCATTTGTAAATAATTTTGGACACAACCTGGAAATATTCCCTCGCGGAAATGTCGAAAGGCTGTATCCGCAAAAATCAAGTTTTGAGTCATCACTCAACTTTACAAAAATAACCACTTTATCAAATAAGCCATTACATGGCCGGAATTTTGCTGAAATAGCCATATTTTTGCATTTTTAATTCCTCAGTCTTGTGTTGGCCTGTGTCGGAGCTGAACGATGCCCCATAGGCCCCAGGATAAAAATTTTTGAATTTGCATCTTCTCAAATAAAATTTTGCAAAAAGAGCCACTTTGTCTGAATAAGCCATTACATGGCTAATTTATGAAAAATAGTCTTGCGTTGGTTTATGGTGATGCCGAATGATGCCCCATGAGCCACATGATAAAAAAAAAAAACAATTTAAATAATTTTTGCAAAAATAGTCATTTTGTCAGATAAGCCATTATGTGGCCAATTTTGTAGAAATAGTCATAATTGATGCCAAAAATATTCTTATTTTTTGTAGAAATCTCCGATACAAATGTGAAAGTTTTTCAAGTTTGTAGTCGGTTTCTGTAATTTTTCCTTCAAAAAAAAAAAAAAAATCAAATAAACATATCTTTATTTCTTGCATTAATTTGCAAGAACTACGCTCGGTCTGATTCATGCGGGGTCATGATACGTAGGCAATCCACATAGGATTCGACCATTTCCATAACCAAGAGAAAATTACAAAAAAAAAAAAAAAAAAAAAGAAAAAAAAAAAAAAAAAAAAAAAAAAAAGAATGATCAATAAGCGGGATACCTTAATGCTGACATGCTGGCTTTGTTTTGTTGTGTCCATTTCCAGAAAGGTGGTTGGTTGTGGTTCTAAATAACTCTTCCTCGTAAGACAAAGTCAGAGGACAATGGCAGATAATCTCAAGACTGAGTGGGTTGGTACAGGTACCCGACAACAGCTGGTTGAACGGAACCACGGGTTAGTAGAGGAGGTCAAGATATTGAGACAACACGTGGCTGATATGTATCGGGCGTGGATGGATGGAAAAGCACCACCTCCGCCACCACCTAGCTTCCTGGACTCTGTCCTTACCCGTACCATGAACCCGATGCCGGATGATCTCCCGCACTCTCCATATATACCCGCCTATCACAACTTCTCCAGCCATTCGAGTAGCTCAATTACTCGTCCCCCAGCTATGTTTTCACAATGCTACTCCCGTCCCCAACACCACTACTCTCCCGGGGACAACCAAAATCGTATTTCACCTGCCAGGTACTCAGCTCCACAAAAGGCCTACCAACCCCCACGAACATACCGGAAACCCCCCGGGTCAGGTTTCAGGCCAAATAAGGCGTTTAGGGAGGAGAGGTTGCTGAAGCGAGAAAAGGCGCTCACCCCTATCGGGGAATCCTATGCAAGTCTGTTTGAAAAGTTAAAACATGTCGGCTTGATTACGCCGCTCCCCGGATACACTCCCGATCCACGTGCAAGAAGCTTCGATCCTACTGCACGATGTGCATACCATTCCAATGTCAGAGGGCACGATATTGAGAGTTGCCGTACCTTGAAAAAGGAAATAGAAAGAATGATTCAAAAAGGGTGGTTGATTGTGGTCAATGATGATGACATGGGGCACACAAATCCCTTGGGGGGTGTACCGACTGGAGCTAAAAATGTTGAAGCAGATGGCAGCCTCGGCAATATCGATGCAGAACTTAGTGGCTAAAATATTGTGCTTGGTAATTGGGAAGACACTCCATCTTTTGGTCAGCTAGATGGAGCTTTGGTGGTTCGTTTTTGTGGTCATTTTTGTTGTCCGAGTTATTTTCAGGGTTTTCTCGGGGTCAAACCCTTTTGTCCTAGCAGTTTGCTTTGGTCCTGCCCAGTTTTGTTTCAGGTCTGTACTCTAGTTTGTTTTGCTTGTTTTGTCATTGAACCATTTCGTCATTAGTTTAATGAAGCTTTCGGCCTTTTGTTACTTCCGGTCATTTTATTTGTTTAGTTCTTTTACCCTTTAGATTTGTCTTGTGCTCAAACGCCGAATCTAGTGACACGACATGCGCACACATAATTATGGCTTAATTCTAAAAGTTAATCATTAAGCAATTGGAAGATGATCGGGTCATCTAAAGGAAACAAAAACAACTTGAGACTATTTGGATCCCGAGTCATTTGAAACCGGGGCAAGTAAAAAAGAAACAGTCAAAGGCAAGCTGGCCAAAATTGACATGGGGTCGTTCATAATGAGAGTGTTGCCCAACGGTGCTTTAAAGATATGATGAATATTAATTGTGTTGTTTACGCTTGGCATGTTTTGAAGATTGGAATGACGAAGGCATTTTGTTCTGCTATCCAAACACTTTATCCATCGTCAACCCTTTGAACCTGAATTTAAAATTCCTTCATAACCCTCCTTCGGAATTAGTTGCAAAGACTAGAAACACAAGTTTGAAAGGTAAAAGAAGAAAGGGATAAAGAAAAAGTAAAGAAAAAGAAAACAACAAAAAGAGATAAAGAAAAGAAAAGAAAAATGTATGAAAAAAGAAATTTGGAAAAGAGGAACTGGGAACTACGTTTGACCTGATTCCTCAAAAAGGATACGTAGGCGCTTCACAGCTCGGTCATAATGTAAATAAAGAAATAAAAATCCCCAAGCTAGAAACTGGGGCAATAAAGTTATGTTTATAAAGGAAGATGTAGACTCCGAAGGTTGTAATTTTGAACCCATTTTGTTTTGTTTCGAGCCTTTAATACCATTTCTTTCCAGCCTTATCCAAACCCACATTACGGTCCAAAGAAAGACCTTTTGACCAATTTTCAAAAAGGCTGAGTTAGGCAAATGAGAGAAGTTTCATCGGGACATAACACTCTGATTCCCGGCAGAAAGACTCCGATCTCCAGCAGAAAATAGGAGAGTCTTAGCAATAACACCACCAATCCCCAGCGGAAAAATAACACAAATGAGAGAGTCTTAGCGGTGAAAACCTTCACAGGCACCATAAGGCGATGAAATCTGAGAGAGAAACCAAAATGAGAGAGGCTTGGTAGTAGAAACCCCTCGGGCACTACAAGTCGAACGGAGGTTGGAAATCAGATGGGAAAGCCCCAGGTGAAGATTACAAAAGGCGGTTTAACGATGGAGGATAGGCTATATGTGCATGTCATGTCCATTAGAGTTGGTATCCACGTTTGATAGGTTTACTTTATAATTTTTCTTTTTAGAGAGTCATCTTCTTTTTTTTTTTTTCTTTCTTTCTTTTGTTCTGTTTCCTTTTATCCTCCTTCTTTTTATCGAAAATTTCCCAATAGAGTCTGTTTGCGAGAAATGACTGCAAAATTTTCCATCAGCTTTCCAATCACGCAAGACGGGATTCTAATTGGTACACCCAAGTGGTATAAGTCAGGAGGGAACAAGCGCAATGCCAGTGTCCAAAAGGATGTTCCCCAACAAGAGGAAGTTGACAAAGGGGTAGACCAGCATCATAAAAGATACCTCCATAAAAAGTAAAGGTTAATGACCTCAAGGCCAAGGCCAATGAGACTCAAAGGTCAGAGAACGCCACAGAAGAAGGGAGGATATCCCCAGCAGAAGAGGTATTTTCAGTGACAAGGGTGAACAAAGAAAATGGTTCGCCAATAAAACATGCAAGGTCTTCACGAAGGGTCACTATCATAGGAATTCGGGTGGTCAGGTGGAAAACCACGTGGAAAGAATCGCCAAGGAAGGCAGGGAAGCAAGAAAGGAGAAAGCTATCCCCAGCATGAATATCATCAAATAATAATATCTCCAGCAAGTTCTGATAATGAAACGCAGAGCAGGGAAAGAGGAGGAGAACCATCCCCAGCAGGAGCACCACAACCAGCCACCACATTTTAAAACTAACTAATTTTTCTTTGATTTGAAACAGGAAGAAAAGGGGTTGTTAGCGGAAAAGCATGCCACGAAGAAGATTCTCAAACTGGGGCAGAAAATTTTCTCCTGTTGCGAAAATTTTCTCGAAACCAAATACCTGGTTGGGGAAAGAAGCCAGATAACGCGAGGAAATGATCTTTGAACCCGGTTATCCCCAGCAGCTTCGAAAGAAAGAAAACAACAAGTTGTGATAGAGGAAATTATACCCCCAGCAGACAGACCAAAACAAGGAAGCTTGCGTTCAGAAAGGCAAGAGGCCGGTATCACCCCCAGCAATTCTCGGAAAAATGAAACACTGATTTCGAGATTTCCCCGGCAGCATTATATCCTACAAGTTTTCAAGGGAGCAAAGCGCGAGCCCCAAAGGAGGTTTGGAAAGAGGAAGAAGGAAAAGGGATCCCCGGACAGGGTAATCCCCAGATGATGACATTTCAATCCCCAGCGATTTCGTGAGATAGGTTTTGAAGGAAGTAGAAAAAGAGGAAATAAAGAAGATTTTCCCCAGCAGCATTACCCCAGCAGGTAAGTAATTAGTTCCAAAGACATCCCTAGCAGGCAAGAGAAAAATAACGCGACCCGGGAGGAAAGCAATTCCAAAATAGGGTAATTCAGAAGAAAGGATGGCCCAAGAAGCGATGCAGTGAAGTCAGGAGCCCGCCTGAAGAGAGGAATGGCGATTTATTTTCAAAAGATGTTGTTGAAGTCGGGAGCCCGCCTGAAGAGAGGAATGGCGATTTATTTTCAAAAGATGTTGTTGAAGTCAGGAGCCCGCCTGAAGAGAGGAATGGCGATTTATTTTCAAAAGATGTTGTTGAAATCAGGAGCCCGCCTGAAGAGAGGAAAGGCGATTTATTTTTTCAAAAGATGTTGTTGAAATCAGGAGCCCGCCTGAAGAGAGGAAAGGCGATTTATTTTTTCAAAAGATGTTGTTGAAGTCAGGAGCCCGCCTGAAGAGAGGAATGGCGTTTATTTTCAAAAGATGTTGTTGAAGTCGGGAGCCCGCCCGAAGAGAGGAATGGCGATTTATTTTCAAAAGTTGATGATTGAAGTCAGGAGCCCGCCTGAAGAGAGGAATGGCGTTTATTTTCAAAAGATGTTGTTGAAGTCGGGAGCCCGCCCGAAGAGAGGAATGGCGATTTATTTTCAAAAGTTGATGATTGAAGTCAGGAGCCCGCCTGAAGAGAGGAATGGCGTTTATTTTCAAAAGATGTTGTTGAAGTCAGGAGCCCGCCTGAAGAGAGGAATGGCGATTTTATTTTTCAAAAAGATGTTGAAGTCAGGAGCCCGCCTGAAGAATGGAGTGGCAATTTACTTTCGAAGTTGTTTGAGGGTATAACAGAAATCCCCAGCATGAATTCAAATTCAAAATCAGAAGGAAGGCAACAAGGATCAGAAAGATAGATTCAGACTTCGAAGCAGAATAGTTCGAAGATCACAAGGAAGGAACATCAAGTCCGACAGAATAGCAAGGAACATGGGAAGTCAAGATGAAGAGATAGATAAGATTTCGCAATGCTCTGTAACTTAGTCTAACTTCTTATTTTGTTGTTTAGTACGGTGTAACAAGGAGATCAGTTGAGCAGTGACAACAGCAGCAACAACAATAACAGCAAGATCACATCAATCATGGTAGTCCCAGCTACCAAAACTTCCCGAACTACATTGACCTGATTCCCTTTTAGCCAGGGGTATGTAGGAGACCTTTTGAAGCAAGGTTCGGTCAAACCTTTTCCAAAAAATGCTTCACACGGAGTGCTTGAACGGGCAAAAATCGCTCGTATCCGCTCACTTATCTTTGCACGAAAACTCTTCATGTTTCCGCGCAAAGAGGGGCAGCTGTGAGCACGTGATTTTTGCCCTACATGAGAATTATTCCCAAAAAAAATGTCAAAATAAAATAGCTTTGTGTTGAGTGTGATTTTCTGTGATTTTTATGTTATTTTTCTCTTATTATTTGCATTTTTTGCGTGTGCATGTCTGTTATTTAAATTAATATAAAATATAAAAATGTTTGCATTTTTTTTCACATTTGTAATTTAGAGTAATTAAGTTTGTTATAGAAAAATGAAAATCATAAAAAATAATAATGTAGTTTTGCATTTTTAAACATTTAATGTCCAAATTGTGTGACTTTATTTTTGCTATTTGATTGCATGGTGATTGTTATTGAGAGTTAATTAGCATTTTTATAAGTTAATTTGGTTCTATAGGTTAATTTGGGATTGTTAAAATTTTTAGTTTTAATTAATTGTTTAAATAAAAGAAAAGAAAAAAAAAGAAACAAAAGAACAAGAATAAAGAGAAAATCGGAATGGACTCAAAGAGGCCAAACCCAGTCCAAACCAGGCCCAATCGAATTATTCCAAACCCAGTCCGGCTCACTTTTAATCCTGGTCGTCCATTTCAAATTGATCCGATGGCCAAGATTCACCTCTACTACCCGTTTAGGAAGCATTCATCTGGGCCGTTTAACTAAGTTGATCCAACGGCCAGCCCTTCACCCCCACAACCCGAGTTTGCTCGACCCATATCCACACAAAAACCCGCCCGGTCTCAAACCTACTCGCACGACACCGTTTAGGTTTAAATGAGGAGATCCTGATCGTTGATCGTAAATGATCCAACGATCAGGATTCAATCGCCTATTTCATATATAAGGCCCATCTCATACCCCGCCCCCAAGCCAGCCCCCCCCTCTCTTCGTCTCCAAGCCTCAGAGACCACGTCTCTCGCCCCGCCGTCCCCCGCCGTGCACCACCGCCGGAAATCGCCTTACGGCGGTGGTCAATCACCAAAGCCCCCCATTTTTACACCATAAGACCATCTCGACTCCCCCATTCCATATCCACGAACCACTTACCTCGAATCACTCAGGAACTCCTCGAATCTTCATTTGAAGATTCGAGTTAAGACCCAAGCCACGCCAAACCTCACCAAAATCACACCATAGCTTCCCCTCGCCTCCCTCGTACCCCCACCGGCCTTGGTTTAGCTCGAATCTTGCCAGGGTTGTAAAAGCCCCAAATCTCGGCCATGAACCCTAGATGCTGATTTCTTCCTAATTGAGGTCTAATAGACCTTAATTGGGATGTTTTCATTATTCAAAACATCTCAATTAAGGTCCATTGGCCTCAAAAACGAAGAACCCAAGTCCAAGTTGAATCCCAAGTTCGAATTGAACCCAAGACAGGTCCGGGTCCGTTCAAATGCAGAGTTGGTCTTCTCTTATGGTATTTCTTCCTTTATTTCTTCATATTCCATTGTTAATCAATTGAATGTTATCCTCGTGCTTTTAGTTTTTCGGTTTTGTTCTTCATCTCCCAAGACCTTTATTGGGTCAATTTGTATTCTGTTAGTTTCGAATATGCTCGTCATAGGATAATTATTCGTTTCGATTAGCATCGTCGAGATATTTGGTTTTCATTGTTGCCGAGATTTTCAGAATCATTGTTTGGCTAATTAATTTGTTATCATTGTTATGTGTTGTAATTAATTGAATGTCGTCGCTTAGTTATACGAATTTTTCTGTTAAAGCATTAGATGGTGATTAAAGTTGGTAATTTGATCCGAAGTCATTGCCAAGCTAAATGCTTGATTTGTTTGTGACTAAATTGAGTCTTGGATATGGTGTGGCTGCTAGCCCCAGTTATTAGTCAGAATTAGCACATTTTAAGATTCAAAAATGCCCTGCACATAGTGCACAGCCTGGTGGAACCTGCTGTACAGCAGAGTCCACCACTAGTTGTCCCCTGTTAGAAATCTTTATTAATAAACCCATGCTTAGACAATGGATAGTGGGAGTTCAGGAAGCAATAGGGTCTTGGCAGAGAAGAGATGGGCAGGGGTCTGTTATGCAGATTCTGGTTGTTCCTAGGTGGTCTTTGGTTATAAATAGGGATATACACACAGATAAAAAAGGGGGATTCTGGAGGAAGGTAGAGGAGAAGAGACTCACTGGAACTCACGAGAACACACTGATACACACTAAAAATAGCTGGGGAGAGAGTTTTAAAGTGAGGAAAACAGAGAGAGTTTAAGAAGGGGGATACACAGAGGGTCTGGAAAATACAGTGATAGTGAACACAGAGGAAGGATTCAAATACACACACACACATTGTGTCACTGTTGCATTGAAGAGTCTGTTACTTTCACTGTTGCTGTTCAGTTGTCGTAGAGATTGTTGGCGCGCTGTTGTGTGTTGTTAAGGTTGTTTGGTGTTGGTTCGCCACTGTTGCTCCTGTTGTTTGCTGCCATTTGTTGCTGTTGGCCCCTGTTTGTTGTGGTAGCTATTGTTGTTGCTTTGGTTATACTTGGGCTATTGTTGCTTATTGGTGTATGGTCATTGGCCTTGGTTTGCTGTGGGTATTGTGTTTGATTGTTGGTGGTTGGGAGTGTTGTGTTTGTTGCTGAATGTTGTGTTGTTTGGGCCACTGCTGGTGCTGAGTTTGGTTGCTGCTGTGGTCTGTGTCTGGGTGTTGTTTGTTTTGTGTTGTTGGTTGGTGCTTGTCGTTGCTGCTGTTGGTATTGTTGTTGTCATTGTATCTTCTGCTGCTGCAACTGATCTTCACTCATTTTGACTTCCAGGTATTCCTTTGTTCGATTAGAAGCTGTAATGGCGATTTGGTTGAATGAAAGTGAAGCCTCAGTTTAAAATTCAATGCTATTGCATGCTGTATAGACCAACACTGTTATGAGTATTAGTATTATTTTAGAATTGAGATTTAATTGTATTGTAGAATGTAATAATAAAAAAACTAACACAAAAACATTTGTAATGGCCAGTAATGAAGTAATAGTATATCACTCAGCTTAGTCAGGCAAAAACTTTAAAAACATAAGCTATCATGTCACAGTTTTAAAACCATTAATCGATCTTCACAGTAGTTTTCGTAGACTAAGATCGCATATCTATCCACGTTGCCACGAATCAGTTGTAGTTGAGTAGGATTTTTGTCACATTGTAGGAATTGGTACGTTATCACTCAACTGAACGACGTAATTAGATTAAAGGAATCGGGGGTACATTTCATGTGACCCGACTCCAATTTTGAACAAGATTAAATAAAGCGTGTCAAGAACCACAGGCGCATTTCATGTAGTGTGGCTCGTAACATGTTTTAAACAATTTGGAATCAACTCCTAAATAAATATAGCGGGATGTAGTTCGCTTTAAATTTGAACTAGAAGTGTGCCTCGCTTGACAGTTATACAAATCGCAGGGCCCTCATAAGTGTATATATAAAGTACTTAGATTTCGAGATGTGCCGTTTCTTACCAAATATCATGGTCTTCTCAAAAGTGTAAATAAGTAATCGCTCTAGGCGCGTATTTTAATAATTTTTCTTCTCAAGTACGGGTGTGCATTTCATGCGACCCAAATCCAAACCCCGAAATGTTGAATAAGAATATGTCGAGGATCCGGGTGCATTTCATGTGACGTGATTCGAAAGCATATTTTTAAGCAACTTTCTCTTTCGTAAATCATAATCAATAATAAAAGCGGTAAAGGGATATTAATTTGCACTAAGTACATAACTGTAAAAAAGCAGATAGATAAGCCAAACACGACAGTTGAGCGACCGTGCTAGAACCACGGAATTCGGGAATGCCTAATACCTTCTCCCCGGTTAATAGAATTCCTTATCCGGATTTCTGGTTCGCGGACTGTTAAATAGAGTCATTCTTTTCCTCGATTCGGGATTTAACCGGTGACTTGGGACACCATAAATCTCCCAAGTGGAGACTCTGAAATAATTAAAATAAATCCCATCTCGATTGTCCTTTAATTGGAAAAACTCTTTGCACTCTTGCGGGTGCGTAAAAAGGAGGTGTGACAGAGCTCAGCGAGCACGGCATATCCTATCACCCAAGAAGCACCATTAAATCACAGGTACTTGCCGACTTTGTTGCCGACTTCAGCGCAGAGATATTGTCAAAGGTAGAACTAGAGGCCCTTCGCGCCTCCCCTAATACCGACTTCTAGATTCTCTATAATGATAGTGCTGCTAATGCCTCAAGATTAGGACTGTGACTCATCCTCGAAGTCCCCAAGGGTGAAATAATTCATCAGTCCATACAACCATTGATCACGTTGAGGTACTCTCTTTAAACCTTACTATGGACTGGCGCAACTAGTTTGTATCCTACTTGCAAGACGAGATACTCCAATGCGACAAGAAAGAATCCAAAAACCTAGGTGTACAAGTCGCTTGATATAGCCTGATAAATAATGATCTCTACAAAAGGACGTTTAGCGGACCCCTCGCTAAGTGCCCGGGGCCACACCAAATGAGACACGTATTAGAAGAGGTGAATGAAGGTAATTGTGGCACTCATACAGGTAATCACACCCTCGTCCACTACATCATTCGAGCTGTATATTACTGGCCCACTATGAAAAAAGAGTCAGCAGAATATGTCCTCAATGCGAGCAGTGCTAAAGGTACACCCCAATGATATGCCAACCAGGAGAGTTTCTCCTCCCAATCACCTCGCCTTGGCCCATCATAAAATAGGGAATGGACATAATCGATCCCCTACCAGCAGGAAGATGAAAGGTACGACTTCTTCTTGTTTTGACTGATTAATTTTCCAAGTGGGTGGAAGCAGGTGTGTATGCACAGATACGCGAGCAGGAAGTCATTGCCTTTATATGGAAAAACATCATATGTTGCTTCGACATCCCTAAAGAAATCAGCTGCGACAATGGTCCCCAGTTTATCAGTAAAAAGACAAACGAGTTCTTCAAGAAAATGGAACATTAAGCGAATACTCTCCACTCCATATCATTCTGCCGCTAATGGCCAAGCCGATTCCTCTAACAAAACAATACTAAACATATTGAAAAAGAACTTTGAAGAAGCTAAAGGGCTACAACTGGAGTTACTACCAAAGGTATTGTGGGCATATCGTACCATACCCAAATCCAGCACAGGGGAAACACCGTATTCGTTGGTCTACGGAACCGACACAGTCATACTTGTTGAAATGGGAAAGCCAAGCCTAAGATAGTCACATATCAGCGTGGCCGAGAACGATGAAAATAGACTTCAAGACCTAGACGAAGTTGAAGAATGAAGGGATATGGCCTACATAAGGATGACGACCCAAAAATAGCAAACTGAAACGTATTACAATAAGAAAACCAAAGTAAGACCACTCAAAGTGGGCGATTATGTCCTCAAAGCCAAAACATTGGCATCAAAAGACCTGAGTGAAGGAAAATTGGGTACCAACTTGGACAGAACATACAAAATCACAGTAGCAACAAATAAAGAAGCCTTCCAATTAAACAATGGAGGGAAAAACACTCCAAAACAACTGGAACATCGCCCACCTCAAATACTTCCACTTCTAAAAGGCGTCCCCCGAGTCGTACTCTTTTCCCTTACCCGAGTTGTGTCCCAATTGAGTTTTCTTGGGAAGGTTTTTAACTCGGTGGCGGAAGGAACACTTGGTGGTATATGCGAGAAAGTTTATCACAACAGCCAGTAGATACGGTCTCTCGACCAATGTAATGAAGGTACTATACTAGTCAAATCTCCATTGTTTGGGCAAAACTCTATGTTTTACGGAGTTCTCCATTGTACATAATTTTCTCCATCATGCAAACTATCTACGACCATCGCCATTAAGGTTCGATCCAGTTCGACCACAATGGATAATACTCCAATGACAGTCAAAGTTACATCCTATTTGCTACGATCATAACCATTAAGGTTTGACCCAGTTTGACCACGACGGATAACACTCCGACGACAGTCAAAGTCACATCCTATTGGCCATCGCCGTTAAGGTTCGATCCATTTCGACCAAAATAGGGAACACTAGGATGGCAATCAAAGTTACATCCTATTGGCTACGACCATCGCCATTAAGGTTTGACCCAGTTCGAATATGACGGATAACACTCCAACAATAGTCGAAGTTACGTCCTACTGGCTAAGGCTATCACCGGCAAGGTTCAACTAAAGTTCGATCACGATGAACAACACTTTGATGACAATCAAAGTTATGTTCTATCGGCTAAGGCTATCAATATCAATGTTCGACCCTGTTCGACCATGACGGATAACACTCCAACGACAGTCAAAGTTATGTCCTACTGGCCAAGGCCATCGCCGGTAAGGTTCAACTAAAGTTCGATCACGACGGACAACACTTTGATGACAATCGAAGTAATGTCCTATCGGCTAAGGCTATCAATATCAATGTTTCACCCAGTTCAACCACGACGGATAACACTTCAACGATAGTCGAAACAATATCCTATTGGCTAAAGTCTTCAAAATTATTTCAAACCCACTCGAGCCACGATGAGGTCTCAAACAAAAAGAAAAAAAGAAAATGATCAGAAAAGAGCAACAACTAAAGTAAAGTTTATATATCACAGAAAAAATATATTTACAATTGACCCCGCGAAAGGGCCCCATTACATTTCAAAAAGAAAAAGAAGAAAACAACAAAACATGTACAATTTCAAGGCTCATCGCCACCATGCACATTGTCTCTCGGGCAATAAACCTCATCATACCAGGGGTCAGAGTCTAAACGGTTAATGTTATCCAGTTTATAACCTTCCCAATTAGGGGAATCAGATCTATACCTGCAAGCTTCACGGGCGGCGTGAGCCTCGCTCCGCTGCTCTTGGACCTTCTCCTCCATCGCCCGACCCGTAACATGAAACTCTATATATACGTCAAGTCTGACTTCTGCAAAAATCCATATCTCATATGCATTACGGCGCACATTCTGATTAGATTGGGGGTGGGACGAGGAAGGCTGCGGAGGTTGAACCCTGTCCTCAGACCTTGAGGGGGCACCCTTCCTAAGATCTCTAACCTACGCTGCCCTGGCTTCAAGTTCAGTGGTCAAATCCGCCACCCTACGCTGAAGATCAACATTCTCCGCCACCACTGCCCCGGCTAGTTCGAGCTCATCATCTACCGCATTGAGAAGTGCTTCCAATTTACTACTTTGATCTATGACTTTCACTAGCTCATCCTCCGCCTTCTCCAGTTTGACCTTCCTACGTTTTAGCTGGGCCTCTCTCTTCTCAAGACCTTCACGGAACACCTAAAATTTGGGGTCTTGCTGGAAAAGGTCTGCCACTACTTGATGTTTGGAATGGTACCATTAGTATTTCTTAACCATCTTATTAAAGACGATTGCCTTTTTTTTAGTTACGACGACTCGACTCCATCTCTAAAATGAGTGTCTGAAAAGGACGAAAATTAGCAAACTATGAGCCAACCGTACAACAAGCAAAGAATAATGATTAAAGGGTTAACTGTAAAGTCATGCCAGCGACCCTCCAAGATAAGTCCACATCATTGACGACCCTGAGCGTCTCACTTTTAGGGGTAACGCATAGCAAAGTAAGTTCCGATGTAGCTTGTTCGCTATTTAGCAGTAAATTATAAGCCCCCCGAATCACAATTCGATGGTTGGATCCGTCTGCCATCATCTCCACCTGCATAAGACCCTTCACGAGCCCGTCCACCTCCTCTTGGGCTATCTCGAAGTCTGACCCGTCGACGTCCCCACCAACTTCATCGATGTTGGTCGTCGAACCACCCTCAATGACATATGCCGAACTAGCACCAGCAACGATACTCTCATATTGTATTGACCTCCCAGAACGGATGGTGTCAACCATGAATACGGGCCTGGGCGTTTGTCGAGGCACGCTACTCCTTTCGTTTCCTGTGGCCACCGCCTTGCCCGTCACAAGCCTTTGCCTTTTTCTCTCCTCCAGTTCTTCGCTCTCAACAGACTCATCTGTAGGCTGCGAAGTTGGTGCCAACAACGCCGACTCTCTTACAACTGTAGCCACCTACGTGACTTCCTGTTAAGGGACCATAGTAATGTCCCCTCGGACGGACGTGCAAAATATCTCCTTAGTATTCGAAGAAGCACCGGACCTAGTAGAAGTCGATAATACCGCTCTTTTCCTAGGAGCAGCCCGCCCTGTCTCCATAAAAATAAACCAGTCAGTAAAATTCGCAAAATCCGTTAAACGAAGCCTAAAATCTACCTGAAGGGGCCGAGATGCCATAATGCTGGAGTAAAATGGACCATGTGCGGGTCCTTTTTGCATACGGTAACAGGCCAATAACCCATCTCCTAATGCCGATAATAAGCCAAGGTGTATGAGCTACGGATGCAACAAAAATGATTAGAAGCATGACAAGTCATAAATAGCAAGGATTTTAGCGAACAGAGACACTTACGTTTCAAATTCCATTTTTTCGGGAACCCGGCAGGGTTAGAGACCAGGTGCTCGGTCCTAACATAGAAATACCTTTCAGCGGCTTGGTCAGTCATTAGTGTTGACCACCAGCCCTTTTGTACCGCGACTTCTCAAATGTAGCGTGGTGCCTATAAAGTACCCAGCACTGAATAACTGCAAAAGATGGTGGACAGAGACCTCGTACCCAACCAGCTCCGCATATTTGGGCAGTATTCGACATATCTTTAGGGTATATGGCATAAGCTAAGATAGACATACGTTGTAAAGGCGACAAACTTCTCTGCTAAAGGTAAAATGGGGAGACCATAGCCAATCACGAATGGGTATTCGTAGAAGGTGCAATATCCCGGTCTATGCATGTCTACATGATCCGCCCATGCTGGAACTATCTCTACGTGGGCTGGTATGCCATAAGTCTCGCGAAAATCATCTAAATGGTCTTGTAACAATTCAGAGCATTCCAGTGGTGGCGCAAGTGAATCTTTATTCAAATCACTCTGAGATAGGAGGTCCTTTGTTAGCAAAGTATTCACTGTGAGGGGGCTAATGTCTCCCTCTTCCTCCGTCTCACCACCGCCAAAAGGAGGCAACACATTTGATGGATTAATATCAATGACCCTGGGATTATCCTGCCGAGATTTGACCATGGTTCCTGTTCAAGAAGGAAATGTGCGTAACATAATGGGGAAGAAGAAATTTTCTAATCACGGAGAAGAGCCGGAGAACAAAAATGCTGCTCGAATAAGTGGAAAATCTCTCACAAATGATCGAAACTTGTCTCAGGTTAAACCCTCATCCTATTTATAGAGTTAGGTGACGCTAGAATCGAATAGGCATATTTCGAACCGGCCTGAGAAACCAAATGTCAGAGTGCCTTTTGTGCTACCTTAAGAATATGCGTAATAATGACGCATGAGAGTGATGACATCACCAAAGTAAAGGAATTGCGCGTCAAGATCTCAACAGTCGCGAGTGCTATCCCTCACTTGCTACGTTACCACTTTTGAATGAAGTTCAAACTCTCTTTGAACGAGGTTATTAATTTCGTCCATCGTGGATGCACCTTTTTGCGACCCCAACAAATGGAGGGACTAACTGTATGGGGTCAAATTTGACCAACCACGCTTCCATATCGGCATGGATAACCCTCAAGCATACATCGGCTGAGGCAGAGATACAACATATTGGTGTTAGGGGAAACGACACCATAGGTTTCGTCGTCTCTATAAGAATATGTATTTAGTTTCTATTTATGATAATACAGACAATAGGGTCTTTTAGTATATAAAGGGGACCATAGCATTGTCAAAAAGAAAGAAAAAAAGGAAAAACTTCTCTTGTTCTCGCTATTTCTCTCTATTGATCTCTCTCTCTATCTAGATCCCTCTTTTGATCTTTAAATCTCTGTCACATATTGAGACCAAAAATTGAACGAACATATCACATGTCTTAAGGTTGTATTATCTTCGTTTACGATTTACCCTTGATTTATTTTGATTGATTTGCCTAGAAAGTATTCGAAAACTTTTTGAAAAAACAGACAATATAACCGAAGGAACCAAATGGGACTAGGGAACATCCCAAATGCTTCTTTTCTTGACTTGAATTTCGGGGACCTTCATATTGTGTTTTCCATGTGAAATCATATTTTGTATCAGAATAAAACATTGTCATTGCAAAAGTTTTGAGATAATTTTAATAATGTTTTATTTGTTGTCGTGCTTCAAAATTGATGATCCCTCCAAACAACATTTTCACCTTGATAGACTCCAGCCTGCTTTACTATGGAACATGAATTCATGTGGAGAAATAAATTTATCATGAGGTCCGAATCATTACCAAACGAATCGAGGTTGATAATAGAACCTGCTTGACATGAAGTATATTAATTGAATTATCAACTTAAATCTGTGTAAAAGATGAAGTGAATAACTATTTTAATTGTATGTTCGCTTTAGTATTCTGTTGGAAACAACAACAACAACAACAACCCAGTATATTCCCACAAGGTGGAGTCTGGGTTCTGTTGGAAAGAATAAAAAAAAATATTCAAAGTAGTACGTAATATATAAAATGGAACTTGATACGATGCTATAAGATGTTCGATAATAGAATTGAACACATATCTAAGTGGACTTGGAAGGTGACTTGAAAGATCGAAAGACTTGAGTCTATATAAAGTATGACGCTTTATATAGGTGATAACATATGAACTCTTTCTCACAAAAATACAGAAATGAGGAACATTAATATGCAATAATTGTTTGTGTAAAATAGAGGAGTTGAGAATAATAATCAAACATTTATTTCAGCTCGACTTTTATGAGGTGTTCACTATAATTAGACAGAGTTGGATCAAGTCATAGACTATTGGTTTGCAGATGTTGGATTACGTCACAGGCTCGCAGCAGGAGCATTAGCTGCCATGAAAGTTGAAGTTTGAGGTAGTTTCAATGCAAAACAAGCCTTAAAGAAGTGGAAATATAGCTTTAGGAGGAGAATGTGACTCGAAATTATTATTCAATTTAATTAATTGAAGTATAGTAATGTTATTTCTTGAGTTTGGGCCTGGGCTCCGCACGGGCTACCCTGCAACTAGTTTGAAAATAAGCCCAATAGTAGTGGGCTCTTAAGCACTGGTCCAGCAGAATTCTAAACCACTATATAGTCTACACAGTTGCTTTTACAAACCCCTCTGAAAAACCCTAGTCTCGTCCCCTTTCCTGTTCTCTCTGTCCAGCGCCAACCATGGAAATCGACAATCCTCCTCCGATAGAGAAACCGGTGGTAACACTACCGGTGAAACCCAATTTCCAACCTCTAAAGGCCCACGAAATCTCCGACGGCCAAGTTCAGTTCCGGAAAGTCACAGTCCCGCAGCACCGCTACACTCCGTTAAAAAAAGCTTGGCTTGAAATCTACAATCCAATCTACGATCAGATGAAAATCGATATCCGAATGAACCTCAAGAAACGTCGGGTTGAGCTCAAAACCCGACCCGACACACCCGATATCAGCAACCTCCAAAAATCTGCCGACTTCGTCCACGCTTTCATGCTAGGGTTCGACACATGTGATGCCGTAGCATTGCTCCGTATCGATGAGTTGTACGTTGATTCGTTTGAGATTAAGGATGTGAAGACGCTGCGAGGGGAGCATTTGTCTAGGGCTATTGGTAGATTGTCAGGGAAAGGAGGGAAGACGAAATTCGCCATAGAGAACGCGACGAAAACGAGGATTGTGATTGCTGATACGAAGATTCATATATTAGGATCATTTACTAATATAAAGATTGCTAGGGATTCCCTATGTAGCCTTATCATGGGGTCGCCTGCTGGTAAGGTGTACTCTAAGCTACGCTCTGTTACTGCTCGTTTGAACGAGATGTTTTAATTTATATTTTGTTGGAATTATAGCAATGTTTAAGTGTACTAAAATTTTGAGCTGATTGGAAAATTTAGGCTGAGATATTTATTGTGGCTCTGTTTTTTGTGGTCTTTAATTTTATGCAATTTTAGTAGTGGAAATATAATATACTCCATTGTATTGGTTTAGTTTGGCTTAATATGAATTGGTTTGGGTCTTTTGAGCGATCGCCTGTTTAAATTGTTAAATGTATTTGATCATTCCATTGATTTTTATGATCATGAACTTGTAAAGCGGGCTATTAGGAAAGAGGAGCTATCATAAGTGGCTTTTGAAAGTTATAAATATTTGAGACTTTATGCCATTGTTTACATGTCTTTTGCCTGAAAGTTGCATTTCTTGTATGTCAGCCCATTATAAGTGGCATAATAAGGGATAGTTGTTGAGTGAATGTACTGCGGTAGCTGGAAGTTTGTAACTGATTTTGATCAAGTTGAAGATTAGTTCCATTTGCTGTTTCTAATCTTATGAATTCACTATGCAGCTCAATTTTCCACTTGGTATTTAAATGTTAAAAATTAATTATTCTATCCTTTTATGCACCAAGTTTTATTACTTGAGATATTGCATATTTTACATCCTAGCAGACACAACAATCGTGACTTGGGCATTATTCAAAACTAATTTTCCCATTGCTGCATTATTCCTCTCCTCACACAAAAAAGGAGACTGAAGGAGAAATTTGGTTCATCCAAGTGGCTCTTTGAAGAGTTACTCCAGCTTGGATTGATCTTTAACCAGTGTATGATACCAGAAGAAATTTGTTTGTTCAAAAGTGCTTTAGTGGTTAAATATTCTTTGGGGTGGCTCTTTGAAGATTTACTCAGGCTTGGATTAATCTTTAGCCAGTTTATGCAGTGGCCACTTAGAAGGGAAGGAACATGACGTTAGTTGCTTAGAAATTCAGTTAGTTACAAAATGAAGTGCTTGGTTACAGATTAGCATTAATGATGGTAGTTATAATACAAGTGTTTTTATACATAAACTAGTAACCGGATGCGCGGGTCATTTAAATTCAAAATAATGTTGTAACGCATAATATTAAACTACGTATATTGTAGACTAACATTATTGATAGCATTAAAAAAAATTAGTTAAAAAACAATTAGATAAAAGTAAGTTATTATTATTCATTTAAGTAATTTAAGTAATATTGGTAAGTAAAATTGAAGAGTAAAATGGCAGGTAATATTGCAATCAAATTTAAAAATATTCATTAATAAAAAAAATTATAAATAGTTGTACAAACGGTTCTTCCATTCAGATTCAAACTTAACAACATAAACCCAAAAAGGCTCACTTGGCCAAACTTCATGATAAACATCAGTTAAAATACTACTTAATGGATGTCCGAGTGAATCTACTAATATTGATAAGGCGTTCCAATCAGATATTTCATTTTGGTCAATATCAACAATTAGTTCATCTCGTCTTAACTTAAAATTTTCAATATATTTAGCTACTGAAGCCATAAGCTATTTAAAATTCTTTTCTCTTTCCCTCCGTTCTGCTCTTCGATCCCTTTGCATATTTTGTATTGGCGTTGGTAGTTTCAGGATGACTTCAGCCTTATAGTCAGATTTTTTTATCGAATAAATGCTGCGACGACGTGCCATTCTACGTTGTCCCATTGTGTGAGTTAGAGAAGTTGCACTTGAAAGTTCTCCTTCTTTATTATCTGAAATACGACAAACGAAATAATAATAATCTGTACAAACACTTCATTTGTCAACATATATATCACTTGAATAACAATTAGTCAGCCCTGACAAAGAAAGTAAGCACGAGAAGAGTATATCTATCATACAAATGATAATTCAGTTGGAAAATTTGACAGCCCGTGAGGAAAGAGGATAAATTCCATCAATGCAGTTCAGAGATTAAAATTATATCTAACCACTTATATGTATACAGTAGTTCAATTCCATCATTATATTGAGCAAGTAGCGCCTGCTTTGTTTGTTCATCCACTCCAGCAAAAAACATACTCGACTTTTCTAAGTTAGTCTTTAGCCCAGTAACATGACTGACGTATTGTAGTGCCACCATTACTGTAGTTACTGATGCCTGATCATCTTTACAAAACATCATAAAATCTGTACCAAAGATCCCCCCTCAACAAACGCTACTTGGTTTTCAACTACTATGTACCCAACAGATTTGTTCAATCCTTAACAGATTATCTTTGAGATGCATTTGCATATAATATTCATTGAGTCATTGCTTATAAATACCTAAAATCAATAGGAGAAAACAACCAGACAAAAAAAAAGATGATTTTATGAAAAAGCAATATCAAAGTACTGGAAATGTTGAGTACAATTCTGCTTATCGCAAATCTGAAAACACTTGATTAAATTACATACCAGTGTTATAGAGTGAAAACATACACTGTTCTTGCTTTTGCATATCAGTTTGATTTTTTCTTTGATTTTTCTTCTGTTCTTCCATTAGAACTTCACATTTAACAGGCGTAGTTGCCACAACCTGTACAGCAGTTCACTTATCAGAAATATGTTAATGATGTACAGAACTAAAATAAAAGAAAATTGTCCTAAAGTGAACTCTAATTGCGTTTTATATATGGATTGAATATAGATAATGGCATTATTGAAGTGGGAAAGTTGGGATGATTGTGAGGTAGTTTACAGTAACTTCCTGCGCATGTGAGGAGTGTTGTGTGGTAGTGGCAGATTATGGGGGATATCCAACAGACAGTTATTTCCGAAAAAATGGACTGATTTTCTTTGTTTACTATTCTGTTGAATTATTTGCCATACTCACTACTATATGTTGTACGAAAATGAAAAGTTTGATGGTTTATTTCACGTACAAAAACATTAAAACTGTCTGCTGCATAACTGTTATACAATTTAGTATATGTTCTGTATATTAGGAGGTTTAAGAAAAAAGTGAAAAAGGGTGGCACAACCACATATATAAAATGTTGTAATCAAATGATAACTGCACATATCAAATCCTATTGGTTGTTAAAAATTTTCATGCCATCATAATTGATCTCGATTTCTAACTGCTTCAGCTCTTTTTATTCTCACAGCTCGCTCACTCCTTCTATTCCTCTCATTGACTTCAAAAATATCATTGTATGTCCTATCATCATCCTCAAAAGGATAGTCGTAATGGTGACCTGACCAATATCGATGGGAATTACAATCAGCAAACAAACAACAATAGAAGAAAAATGTTCAGCACCTTACCATCTAATGAAAGAATTTAGAAGGCAGCACCTAATAGCTTAAGGTTTAGTACTAAGTTTAGGCTTAATTGATGTAGTAGGGCTCTTTGGTGCACTAAGCTCCCGCTATACGCCGGGTTGGAGGAAGAGCCGAACCACAAATATCTATTTTACACAACCTTATCCTGCATTTCTACATGAGGCTATATTTCATGAGTCTCGCCAAAACGTGATTTGCATTGCTCTTACTTTCATGACTCTCAACAAAATGTAGGTCTCACCCACGGATGGAAACCATGAGGACCATATTGTTTTTCCTTCATTTTTAACTGATCTTCGCAAGCATCAAATTTGGAGTAGCACATGGGAAAAATCAAATTTTAAAACGTTAACTCGAGTATCAGGAATGACGAATAAAGTTGATGAATTCTAAATCAGGTATAGTTGCAGGATCTAAAAAGCTGCTACCTAACGATCCTCCCGCCCGGAAAAAATGACTCGTCATGGCAAACTTCAGTTTTAGCAGCTGTATATTCATCTCTGTTCTTTCCAGATTGACATGCATCAGATAAAGAAATATAGTCATTATTCGAATTTCCATTTCAACCATGGAGCCGCATATCCAACAGGGTTAACGCTATCACTGGCTATAAGTTGTCAAGTTCTTGTTGTTTGTAGTTTTATGCTACTGGATAATTACCTGTAATTTTCTTTTCATGATCCAAGTTTTTAATTTTTCTTTGTGTTCTTAGTGTAAAATATTCCATCAGCTCATTCCACACTTCTATCTTTTGTAAGTATTACCTGCAGACTTAAAATTTATTGAGAAAACAGTGTTTATGAATTGTAGAATATAAATCGTTGGTGGAGTTTCTACTAATAACAGTTTAGTCTGCGCGTAGAGTGAAAGCATTGGCCTGACTATTACGCTATTTGTTCTGTCAGCAAACAACTCTTGTACTGTATTAGTTGTTTCATCAATATTATTCTATTAATAAACCTATTTTTCATTCATGTGAAAGCTGCAGCATATGCCTGGGCTATTGTATCCATCAAACCAAGCTCCATTCATCTATAGCCAAAGAGTGTAAAATATACAGAAAGGTGTTTTTGCCATTAACTTCATTTAGAAACCATGTAAATGGGTGTTACAAACGTAAAGAAGCAGGGGAAGTTCAAACCTTTTATTTTCAGATCTCAGCACAGATTGCTAGCTGAGTTCATTTCATAATTTTGACCTTGTACAATAGACCATTGTGGTCCTGCCCTTCCCCGGACACGCACATAGCTAAAAAACAACGTGTTCAAGAAAAGAAAAAGCTGAAATGTAAATGATGATGAATGATAGAAGAGTCATTGCTGCTTCACCAAGTTGGAGCAACTACCAGTCATCAAAAATGATATTGGCATCTAACCCTTAGAAGTAAAATGTTGTTCAATTTATTTTAAGGACAAATAACAGATCAACCTCTACCCTTTAAAATGCTATTGTAAAGCCAACATAGTTGATCCAGAACACCAATGAATAACTTGTAAGCCTTCATTAGCAGCACCTTTAAAGTACATCGACACAGAACAACAACAAATAAATGATACGCATAATAAAAATGAGGTAAAATTGGGTATAAGAGATTCATAAAGAAGCAAAAATTGATCTGTTAAATGCAAAAACGACACTTATAAATTTGCATCTGAGGAACTGTAACACTTTTAACAGAATCGCATCATGATTTATAAAGTAGATATGAAGATCCATACAAAGTAATAGCAGATGAAACTTCACAGCAACTCCAATTAAAGAAATAAGTAAACTGTGTTTACTTGTGAGGTTACATCTTGGGGGAAGAATTCCATATGTAGAAATTGTAGAACACAATGATAAATAGATAATGTAGAGTTCAAGTACATGGAGAATTAGATTTCAGAAGAGATCAAAAATGGCAAGACATAAGATTCTTTTGCTATAAATCAAAAAAAAGAAACTAAAAATAAAACTCTAACATACAATTGTTAAGTATAATATGTGCCATCAATGTCACACTCAGAAAGTATACTCCAGCTGATCCCTCCATCGTCTGCTACAAAAAATAACAGATTCAGACCTCCTCAAAAGCGATTAGGCGAAAAGAACGACCAAATTGTTCTTCTATAGCTGGTTTTATGGCTTGTGTCACTATGTATAACTGCTGAAAATGTCTATAAATGAAGAAAACAAATGATTTAGAAAGAGATATTTAGGAGTTAATGCAAGTTTAGATCAGAAACTGACTTGCATGAGTTCCACAACCAATTATAAATATGCCAAAGCTGGCAGATGTAGTTGAAGCAGATTTTCGGATGAAGTTTGATATTAACAATACAAAACCAACCTACTACATGAAGAACTACAACGGTGGCTAAGTTTTTCATATATGATTGTTGTAATGATCCAAAGTAAGAAAGTGACCATGTTTAGTTGGAAAAGAAAGAACAAAAGTAAAACAATCAAAAAGTTGTTTTTGAAGAAAATGTGAAGCTGAAATATCATCGCAAAAAGAAAAATGAGGAGCAATGAAAGGAATGTCATAATTCCCTCCCATATAAGCCACGAGCAGTAATAGAAAATTTAGACACGGATTATGTACGCATATAGAAAATTTAGAAGAAAGTTGAATAACTATCTTCAAAAGTTAGTAGTGATAAAACTAAAGCAGGTTTAACCTTTGGATTCATCCTTTTGATCTATATTGAACCTGTTGCTAGCTTCTAGAGTCATGTAATGTATGCAAAAAGAGGAATATAGAGGATCGACAATACTTTTTTGTGAATACACCAGCAATAGATATGGCAAAAGTTAGCAACCTTGCCAATCAGTTGTACAAAGGTGCAAACTGTCGACAATATCCCATTATAATCATGGACTTAACGATCCCATCCACTACATTTGATGTCAACATAACTACTGATAAAAGAAAAATATTTCTGTCCAATGAAGACTCCATATTTCACCATGTTCTTAAAGAATAGCTTGGTGGTTTCCTTAACTATACAACCTGGTAAGGCAACCATGAAGGTGGTATGCATATTTGAAAAATCTATCCTCAACTAATATAATAGTATTATAGTCGTTGGACTTCGATATGCAAGTGATAAGACACTATCTTCAAAAGTTAGTATTGATAAAACTAAAGCAGGTAATCCTGTTGGATTCATTCTGTTGATCTATATTGAACCTGTTGCTACCTTCTTGAGTCATGTAATGAATGGAAATAATTATTAGAAGTATTTGTATCACATGAGTCTCAAGGTAAGGAACTTCTGGAAACTTTAGTTACTTTAAAGTCACAGCAGGAAGTAAAAGTAGCTGAAATATCAGGAGTTTAACTCAGTACTTTTGACGCTGAGCATAAATTTATATGTAAAAATCTATTAAAATTACAAACAATTCAGCAATATAAACGAAGCCTTGATTCTCATGGTTTTCAAGAGCAATTAATAGAGAATTATACTTACTTATTGTACCATAGAAAGAAGCAGATACGTCAAAATATATTTTTTCCAAATTTTCACATTGAATATATAGTTTGAACATTTCAAGTGTCAAAAAATTGTATAGAATGAAAGCACAGAGTTGTAGAGATTAAAGCCATGAACATACCTTCACTTATGATTTAAATTTTTTGCCTTGCTATATTTTGCATCTAACTCATCTGCAAAACAAAAAAATAGTTCAATATCCAAACACTTCATAGTGAAAAAAGTAAAATTACTGTATAACCAAATATTAAATTTGTTCGTACTATCTTATAAATTAAGAAACCCACTATTTCAAAAGAAAATTACAAATAGAAAAAATGCAGAAAATAAGAAAACCAAAAGCAATTGCATTTACTTACTCATTTGTAATAGAATGTTGAAAATTCTAGCTTATAATCTGTTGAAATTGACATAATTGAATCATTATATATGTATATTTGTAATATTTATAAAGAATATAATTTATATACAGAATATCAAAATAAAGACAATATAAGAAAATAGCAGAAAAGTAAAGCGTACCTATTACATACTTGACATATGTTGTGAACAAATATTGTTGCAGATGGTTAATGAATCTCAGTAACAAAAGTTGTACTTAAAACTGAAAAAAGATATTAATTATCTTTTCAGTGTCAGAGTAAATTTCGGAAAACTTCTTTAAATACAACATTTGTAGCTTCAATAGTTATATTCCCATCATCATCACAAACCAATATTTTTAATCCCTTTCTACTCGTCACTCGAGAAAGAGCAACATATAGTTGTCCATGTGTAAAAACTGGTTTTTTCAAAAATAACCCAACATGAGACAATGACTGTCCTTGGCTTTTGTTGATTGTCATTGCAAAAGAGACAATGATTGGAAATTGTCTTCGCTGGAACTTGAATGGAATTCTAGCATCAGATGGCATCAATGTCATTCTTGGAATAAACACTTTCTGTCCAGCCATCTGTCCCGCTAAAACCTTTGCTTCAATAACTTGATTTCCAAGTTTAGTTATGATCAACCTTGTTCCATTACATAACCCTGCTGACTGATCAATATTTCTTAATAACATTACCGGAATACCAACCTTTAGCGTAAGAGCATGATTTGGAACTCCAGAACATTTAATTGTATTTAAGAATTCAGGAGTGTATACATGTTCCAACGCTAAATAAGTACTGTCAGAATTGCAGATTGAATCGGAGCTCAAATATAATTTCTCAGAACTTTCATTAAGAGAAATCATATGTTCGTTGATTGACTCCACCATATCAAGAGTCGGAGTAAAAATGGCTCTTTCTTGTAGGTATCCTATATCATTGAACCGACTATTGAAATTAGGATACGTACTTTCTACAATTGCAGATGTTGGATCAACGCCTTGTTTTATCAAAAGATCATCTGGTATTTGGACTTTATCATTGTCATCAACAGAAGTACCAATTATACCATCCCCAATTCCCAAAATCCAATTTGAAAAATCTCTCAACTCATCTGCATGTCTCCCTACTTCATTACCTTGTAATCTCATGTTTTTTGTCAACTTTAACAATTGACAATGAGGCCACAAATAAGAAGAATTGAGAGAAGCATGTACAATATCTGCTCTACTACCTTTTGGAATAACAGGAAATATTTGTCTGAAGTCACCACCAAGAACAATTGTTTTATCTCCAAATGGTCGGTGTAAATTGGATGCATGTTTAAACCTAAGAATATCTCTTAAGGTTTTATCAAGAGTTTCAAAATAATATCTATGCATCATGGGCGCCTCATCCCAAATAATCAACTTTGCCTTGATTATTAAATTAGCTAGAGGAGAACCTTGCTTTATATTACATGTTGAATCTTCAGTTACATTTAGAGGAATCACAAATCTTGAATGAGCTGTTCGACCACCAGGTAACAACAAAGATGCAATCCCGCTAGATGCAACAGTTAACACAATATCTCCTCTAGATCTTATGGCAGAAGATAAAGTTCTCCAAATAAAAGTCTTGCCTGTTCCTCCAAAACCATATAAGAAGAAAAACCCACCTTTGTCTTCATTCACAGCTGTTATTATTTTTTCATACACTGACTTCTGCTCATCTGTCAAGTTCTTTACTAATTTTTGATGTTCCTCTGCCAAAGCGCGTTTATTATAACGCAATTCATCCCGTATTAATCTATTACTGCTATCAACTTCTTCCGTATTATAAACAGGCCTTGACATTGTTGGAAAATCAAAAAAACTTCTTCCACAACCTTTCAAAAAAGTTTCAATCTTTTGCAAACAACGATTTTTTACTTCTTCATCTGTTAGGTGAGCTTCTGAAATTACATTACAATGTAAAATAATTAAATACAATTAATCAATATCATAAATGCAATTTTAAACCATTAAATACATAGCCGGGTGATCTAATATTCTTCTTTCTTCATAAAGGATATCTTCTGATAGTAAATGCCATGTTGCTTGCCAAACACTTTCTGGACGTGACATTGAATTTGACAAAAGCAGCATAGAAAATAATTGTCTAAGATATGAAGCCGTTCCCCAATGACTTGCTTCCATGATAGCATCCACGTATTCCTTATCATCATCTAATAAACCCAAAGCATAACATGCATGTTTAAATATTCTTTGGGGTGGCTCTTTGAAGATTTACTCAGGCTTGGATTAATCTTTAGCCAGTTTATGCAATGGCCACTTAGAAGGGAAGGAACATGACGTTAGTTGCTTAGAAATTGAGTTAGTTACAAAATGAAGTGTTTGGTTACAGATTAGCATTAATGATGGTAGTTATAATACAAGTGTTTTTATACATAAATACTGAGTTGAACACGAGAAGCAAAGCATGAATTGAGCCATGGGGCTGAAGTCATTTGTAAATTCTGGATTACTTTGAACATTTTTATTCCAAGGCACCAGTAGTATGTTTGCCGCCTAGTGAGTTTATGATCTCAGATGTGCAGAATACTGACCATTAAATCGTAAGAGAATAGTTGATGCACATGGATGTGTGGGAGCACTAATGGTCTTTATGCTAAATGTGGGGGTTGAAAATGGACTATTGTCATATGTGCTTTTGCCCTAAATGGTGATCTTTCTTCCTCTACTAGATGGTCAATATTGTTTGAAATTAACAGCTTCAAATTATTAATGTTCATTTTCAAACAAAATATGCACCCACGCCTGTTGTGTGGCTGCCAAATAATACATTCTTCACATCCACGGACCTTCATGGATGCTTTTAGAAAGAAATCAAGTTGTACACAAAGTTACATAATATTGAGAGTAGAGCAGTTTTTACGGCCATGAAATTACTATTTTACATATACACGCATTTGCATATTCAGAAAATATTGATGCTTGATGATGTGATTAGTCGTCCCTTTTGCATTTTTCGCGTCTGTAATATTGTGAATTAAAAATTTATATGAGGGTTTGAAAGAAGAAGAAAAGAATAGGACAATATTGATGCAGCCTGTTCTTTGAATTTTCTTGGACATATCAGTTGTAAATTCTTGAAGGAGAAGAGGGGATGAATGCCACAAAAAAAAAATTGCTTTTCTTGAAGGGAGATGGAATACTGAAGCTACTTACAATTGAGTTACCGGATAGGATTAGAAAGTATGCTGCTGGCTTCTAGGCTTTAGCTTAAAAAAAATATAAATGCATATATACTTCCTCAAGTAACTTTGGTTAGCACAAATATCAGATACTATTTTTTATTGCCAACGGAACTTCAATGTATTGATTGGACAGATATGTATGCAAGTTTAAGTGTATAAGTATAATTTTCAAAAATTTCAAGAATAAACATACTCACAGTGAAAAACGAAAAAGGTACCAATTCAGCTAACATGGATAGTTTAACAAAGGCATCACACAATATAAACTTGTTTGAAATACACTCATTCTAGGTAACAGGGGTGTTCACAGTTCGGTTTGGTCGGTTTTTGATTAAAACCAAAATCAAATCAATTTAATCGGTTTTAATTTTATAATCAAAACCAAACCAAATTAAATACAAACCATCGGTTTGATTATTGTTGGTTTGGTTCGGTTTTCGGTTCTTAGTAAGCTAATGATAAGTCGATAATATTAAAACAACGCTAGACAATAACCTGGAAATAATTTGTCAAATTTATGCTTTTATATATTTCTTTAAGAAATCAAAATTTATTTACATGTTTATATGAAAAGAATGAACAAAAAACAAATTAAAAGTTTGCTTTTTCAAGCTTTAGCAATTATATATTGTCTTGCAATTTGAATGTGCTTTCTTTACTCTTATGTTAGTTTTTTTTAACTCTTCTTTTAGGCAAAAGTATGTGCGGATGGCTAGAGAATTAGAGTCTATTAATGAAAAGAAAATTGGTCGAATCTGTAACGACCCGACTCGTCGTTACGGGAGTTATCGCCCCGTTTTCTTCATTTAACACTACAATATGCTTATTTATATGTGTTTGGAAAGTTAGAAGTAAATCAGAAGAAATTTAGATAGAAATGAGGTCATATGCCTCTTTATGAAAAGGATAGTTTGGAAAAGTCAACTGAATGTTGACCGATGAGTTAGATAGCTCGGAATTGAATTCTTATGATTCGACTAGTTTCGGGGGATCATTTATGACTTAGGAGAGAAATCGGAATCGGATTCGGAGGTCCGGTGTAGTTTTAGGCTTGAATTGGCTAAGGTTGAATTTTGGCGAAATCCAAACGGTAGGTGAGATTTTGATCTGGGCTCGGAATGAAACTCCGACAAATTTTTGTAGCTTTGTTATGTGATTTTGGATATGTCTGCAAAATTTCAGATCATTCGGAGGTGTATAGGTCGGGTTTTTGATTGAGTGTTAGTTTCGGAAGTTTTGAAGAAACTTAGGCTTGAATCCGTGTGAAAATGGTGATTTTGATGTTTAGGAGGGTATTTTTTATGATTGGGACAAGTCCGCATCGTGTTTTGGGGTATGTTGGTGGTTTTCGTTGGGGTCCCTGTAAGGCCCCGTAAAGTTTTTGTGCATAAAACCTAGTAGCTGTGGTGTCATGGTCCGAATAATGTGTTAGGAAATCGTAGAATTCTTTGCGGCGAGCTTGCGAGCCGCAGTTAGGACCCTTAGTAGTGATTTAAGTTTCAAAAATGTAAAGAATTAATTTTTCCAAAAAAGTGTCGATTCTGCGGCCAGGAATGCGACCGCGGATTTGCTATGCGGACCGCATTCCTACCGCAGAGCTTAACAAAATGTTTACAAAAATTGGTGTTAAAAATGTGGTCGATATGCGATCGCAGAATGGATCTGCGGACCGCAGATCTACCGCATAAATTCTCGAAGGTTTTTGAGTATCAAATCTGCTGCGCATTCTACGACCGCAGATCAAGAATGCGGACCGCATTTTGGTCGCATTCCGTAACAGAACCTGTGAAAATTTTGAGGCAATTATGCTGTCATTATGCGGATCGCATGTTGATTCTGCGATCGCAGATGCGACCGCAGAATTGACCCGACCCAGAATTTTTTTATAATTAGACCCGACCCCTTCTTTAATAAAATGCCCTTCTCCTTCACTTTATCATATTTTCTTACCAAAATTAGAGAGAGAAGAGAGAGGTTTTAGAGAGAGAAGTCCATCATCTTCGAGAATTATTTTAAATATTTAGTCCAAAGGATACTAGGGCCAAGATTCAACTTCCCCAATCATTTCAAGGTAAAAACCCTAAGTATTTTCTCTGATTTTCAGTTTTAAAATGGGTAAAGAGAGGTTTGCATATAATAGCTTTTGAAAATGGAATTTTACACTCATGCATGATTATTGAACTTGATTTTTAGTAAAAAAGAAAGTGAATAGGCGTAAGAGTCAGCAAAACAAGGTCGGCAAAGATAGGATATCTTGGGTAAGCATAAAGTAGGAAGTTAAAGGAAGAAAATTCGACACCAGGTATGTATGACTAATTTTGATTCTTGTAAAATCGCCCATATGTGTGAAGTTTGCTTGGTATGTGTTAATTTGACAAATTGTGTGAAATTCTTTGATGTTGTTGTTGGGCATTTGAATTTGTTGTTGAACTATGAGTGATGTAGTATGGAATATGAACCGAAAGATAAAAGAGAATCAAAGTTGATAAATGTCACGACCCAAACCCCGGTCGTGATGGCGCCCAACACAATGCTAGGCAAGCCCGACCATATCATCTGTTAACCCAGCCAATTGTTAATTTCCAATTAATCAGATTAAACTTAAACAACAAGTGATCATATCAAATGAGAAGCGTGATAGTAAAAGCATACAAAGTACGGTCCCAACCATATCGTGGTGTCACGAGATTGAGCCTCTACAGAATAACATCCCAATACAAACAAGTCTAGGCAAAATGGAACACAACAAGATGATAAGGAAGGAGAAAATAGGCTTTGCGGACGCTGGCAGCTACATCGTAGTCTCCGACAATAGTAGATAATGAACAGCAGCAACAATATCTCAACCGCTCTCGGGCACCTGTGGATCTGCACAGAAAGTGCAGGGGAGTGGGGTGAGTATATTTCAACTCGGTGAGTAACAATAATAAACAATAACAGAAAATAAGAATTCATGTACTATCACTAAACAGTTCTAAGGCAACCCCACAGGTAAGTCATCACTACAGGAGTACTCCGATCACCAGTCCACACCTAACTAGCTAAGGTCCCACACTGACTAAATCCCCTCTCGTACCACAACGGTGTACAACCATCTCCATATACACGTGTCCCTAAGGCATAAGTATCTAACAAGTATAATGTTGCGGCGTGCATCCCGATCCAATATATAGATATATATATATATATATACTACTGCGGCGTGCAGCCCGATCCAATATATATACTGCTGCGGCGTGCAGCCCGATCCAATATATATACTGGTGCTGTGGCGTGCAGCCCGATCCAATATATATACTGCTGCGGCGTGCAGCCCGATCCAATATTTATATACTGTTGCGGCGTGCAGCCCGATCCAATATATATACCGCTGCGGCGTGCATCCCGATCCAATATGTATACTGCTGCGGCGTGCAACCCGATCCAAAATATATATTGTTGCGATGCAGCCCAATCCAATATGTATATATATATATATATATATATGTATATAATACCTCCTAACGGGTCTTCGACCCTGTCTCAATTAGTATAGGATTGACCTTTCGGACCGGTAGAAGCCTCAGTCTGCCTTGCGCTTGCCTCGCAATTCAACCTCCTCGGATTCCAAATCTTCTCAAAATCATAGAGAACACATCAATACATGTAATGATACACAATTCACACGAAGTAACTCCCAATTGCACCAAAACCCAATAAGTTGGCAAAACCTGACTTTCGGTGCAATTCTCAAAAAATTATAAAAGTTACATATTCGAAACCCTCGTCTCAATAGGAGTCTATGCATATAAAGTTTTCCAAAATCGGACTCCGATTGCCACTCAAATCGACAATTTACCAAAACCCTAGCTTAGGCTAAATTTCCTCACAATTTGATCCGATTCCCGTGAAATAAAGGAGGATTTCAAGATACAAACGCGTATAAAAATCATAAAACTCACCTCCGATGATAACCCGATGATATCCCGGAATTTCCTCGTCCAAATTGCTCAATTCCCTCTCTAAACCGAGACCAAATATTTTTCATAACTTCTGAAATTAACCCTTCTGTTATTTTTATCACAGGCGCGATTTCCGCTCCTGTGGTTCCCCACTCGCTTCTGCGAGTCCGCTTCTGCGGACAACTGTCCGCTTCCACGATTCCATACCCAGCTGCCGAGTTCCGCTTCTGCGGTCCAAGACTCGCACCTGCGAGACCGCCTAAGCGGACTGGGCTCCGCTTCTGCGAAAACTCACCGACCTGGCCTCCTCCGCTCCTGCGATTATGGGCTCGCTTCTGCGAGCCCGCCCCTGCGCATCCTGGGCCGCTTCTGTGGAAATGCCCAAGCCAGTCCAAACTCGCATCGGCAAGAGAAAATCCACGTCTACGCTTCCGCTTCTGCGGTCCCCCACTCGCAGAAGCGAAAATAGCAGAAGCCAAAAATCCAGACCTGCAATTTCCATGTTTTCCTCCCGTTTGACCTCCCGAAACCACCCCGGGTCCCCCGGGATCCCAACGAAAGCCACAAACATACTCCATAGCACCATACTAACTTTCTCCAATGATAAAAACACATACTTTAACACGGAATAACATCGAATTCAAGCAATTCAAGCCTAAGTTTCCATTCAAACTTCCGCAACCGACATTCGACCAAAAACCCGACCAAACGACCTCTGAATGACCTGAAATTTTGCAGGCACATCCAAAATCACCTAACGGAGCTACTGCAGCTGTCGGAATTCCATTCCGACTCCCGGATCAAATTCTCGCCTATCGATCGGATATCGCCAACACTAGCCATTTCAAGCCTAACACTACATCGGACCTCCAAATTCACTTCCGATCGTTCTCCTAGCTCACAAATGACCTCCCGGAGCTGACCGAATCATCAAAATTCAATTCCGATCTCTCTAACTCACAGGTCAACATCCAGCTGACTTTTCTCAACTATTCCTTCTTCTAAGAGACTATTTGTCTCAATTTCAACCAAACTCAACCCGGATTGACTCAAACTTATCCAACATGCATATTACGACATTAACAAGCGGATAACGGGGGTAACGGGGTAATAAATCACGTGATGACGGGTCGGGTCATCACATTCTCCCCAACTTAAGAGAAATGCTCGTCCTCGAGCGGGTCAAGAAACATACCTGGAGACTCAAATAGCTGAGGATATCTACTCTACATCTCCTGCTCGACCTCCCAAGTAACCTCCTCCACGGGCCGACTTCTCCACTGCACCTCGACTAAAGCAATCTCCTTGGACCTCAACTTTCGAACCTGTCTACCCAGAATAGCCACTGGCTCCACATCATAAGATAAATCACCATCAAGCTGAATGGTACTGAAGTCTAATACATGAGACGGATCCCCGATGTACTTCCGGAGCATAGACACATGGAATACTGGATGAACGCTGGATAAACTGGGTGGCAAAGCCAACTCATATGCCACCTCTCCAACTCTCCGAGTATCTCAAAAGGACCAATGTACCTGGGACTCAGCTTCCCCTTCTTCCCGAATCTCATGACATTCTTCATGGGTGAAACCTTCAGCAATACCCTATCACTAACCATGAAAGACAACTCTCGAACCCTACGGTCCGCATAACTCTTCTCGCGAGACTGTGCTGTGCGAAGCCTCTCCTGGATCAACTTTGCTCTATCTAGAGCATCTTGAACTAGCTCAGTCCCTATCAATCTATCCTCACCAGGCTCAAACCATCCGACGGGAGATCTACACCGTCTGCCATACAATGCCTCGTACGGGGCCATCTGAATACTCGACTGATAACTGTTGTTGTAGGCAAACTTAGCAAGTGGCATGAACTCATCCCATGAACCACCAAAGTCAATCACACTTGCTCGTAGCATATCCTCTAGAATCTGAATAGTGCGCTCGGACTGCCCGTCTGTCTGGGGGTGAAATGCGGTGCTCAACTTAACCCGCGTACCCATCTCTCGCTGAAATGCTCTCCAAAACTGAGAAGTGAACTGAGTACCCCTGTCGGATATGATAGACACTGGGACTCCATGCAACCGGACATTCTCCCGAATAAAGATCGCTGCCAACCGCTCCGATGAGTAAGTAGTACTAACTGGAATGAAGTGAGCTGACTTGGTCAGCCGATCAACAATCACCCATACAGAATCAAACTTCCTTGCTGTCCGAGGGAGTCCAGTAACGAAATACATGGTGATCCTCTCCCATTTTCACTCGGGAATAACCATACGCTGAAGAACACCGTCCAGTCTCTGATGCTCATACTTGACCTACTGGCAATTGAGGCACCTGGCTACATGCCTAACAATATCCATCTTCATTCTCCTCCACCAGTAGTGTTGTCTCAAGTCTTGGTACATCTTTGCGGCACCTGGGTGAATAGAGTACCGCGAACCGTGTGCCTCCTCAAGTATCAACTCCCGCAAACCATCTACATTGGGCACGCATATACGGCCCTGCATCCTTAGAACACCCTCACTGTCGATAGTCACATCTCTAGCATTACTTTGCAGCACTCTGTCCTTAAGGACAAGCAAATGTGGGTCATCATACTGTCGCTCCCTGATGCGGTCATATAAGGAAGATCGAGAAACAACACAAGCCAACACTCGACTCGGCTCCGAAATATCCAACCTCACAAGCCGATTGGCTAGGGCCTGAACATCATAAGCAAATGGCCTCTCCCCAAATGGGATGAAGGCTAGGCTGCCCATACTAACCGCCTTCCGGCTCAAAGCATCGGCCACAACATTGGCCTTCCCCAGATGATACAAGATAGTGATGTCATAATCCTTAAGCAACTCCAACCACCTTCGTTGTCTCAAATTAAGGTCCTTATGTCTGAATAAATGCTGAAGACCGCGATGATCCGTGTACACCTCACATGAGACAACATACAGGTAATGCCTCCAAATCTTCAAAGCGTGAACTATGGCTGCTAGCTCCAAATCATGAACATGGTAGTTCTTCTCATGGGGCTTCAACTGTCGAGAAGCATAAGCAATGACCCTACCCTCCTGCATCAACACACAATCAATGCCAACTCTTGAGGCATCACAATACACAGTATAAAGATCTGAAGCTGACGATAAAATCAAGACTGGTGCTGTGGTCAGTGCTGTCTTGAGCTTCTGAAAGCTCTCCTCACACTCCTCGGACCATAAGAAAGGAACACCCTTCTGAGTCAATCTAGTCAAGGGTGAAGCAATGGAAGAGAATCCCTGAACGAATCGGCGATAATACCCCGCCAATCCCAAAAAGCTACGGATCTCAGTAACTGAGGTCGGTCTGGGCCAACTCTGCACTGCCTCGACCTTCCTCAGATCTACCCGAATACCATCACGGGACACCACGTGCCCTAAGAATGCCACGGACTCAAGCCGAACTCACATTTGGAGAACTTGGCATACAACTTCTCCTCCCTCAATCTCTGCAATACAATACTCATGTGCCGAGCATGCTCCTCCTGGCTACGAGAGTAGACTAGAATGTCATCAATGAACACAATCACAAATGAATCAAGATAGGGCCTAAACACACTATTCATCAGATGCATAAATGCTGCTGGGGCATTAGTCAGCCCAAAAGACATCATAAGGAACTCATAGTGACCATATCTGGTCCTGAATGCAGTCTTCATAATGTCGGACTCTCTAATCTTCAGCTGATGGTAGCCTGAACGAAGATCAATCTTCGAGAATAACCTAGCCTGAATGAGGATACTTATTCTTCACTGTAACTTTGTTCAGCTTCCTATAGTCAATACACATCCTCATGGATCCATCATTCTTCTTAACAAACAGGACCGGTGCACCCCACAGCGACACACTCGGCCGAATAAACCCCTTATCTAGGAGTTCCTGGAGCTGCTCCTTCAATTCCTTCAGCTCAGCTGGTGCCATCCGATACGGAGGAATAGAAATAGGCTGAGTGCCTGTAACCAAATCAATCCCAAAATCAATATCCCTGTCCGGCGGCATGCCCGGAAGGTCTGAGGGGAACACATCAAGAAAATATCGCACAATGGGAACATAATTAATACTGGGACTCTAGGCCTCGACCTCCCGCACAAATGCTAAATAAGAGAGACATCCTTTCCCAACCATTCATTGGGCCTTGAGGAAAGATATTACCCTGCTAGGTACATACTCAGTCGTACCTCGCCACTCGATCCTCTGAATGCCCGGCATAGCCAAGGTGACTGTCTTAGCATGATAGTCCAGAATAGCATGACATAGAGATAGCCAGTACAGGCCCAATATAACATCAAAATCGATCATGCTGAGAAGCAACAGGTCCACTCGGGTCTCCAGACCCCCAATAGTGACCAAACAGGACCGGTATACATGGTCCACAACAATAGTATCCCCTACCGGGGTAGATACATGCACTGGCAGCTCAAGACATCCTCGGGTCGTGCCCAAATGGGGAGCAAAATATGTAGACACATAAGAATAAGTAGAACCAGGATCGAACAATACAGAGGCATCTTTGTGGCAGACTGAAATAATACCCGTAATAACTGCTTCAGAAGCAACGGCCTCAGATCGGCCCTGAAGAGCATTGCATCTAGCCTGTCCGCCTGATCGGCCTCCCCCTCGAGGGCGACCCCTAGATGATTGACCCTCACCCCTAGCTAGCGGGGCGGGTGCTGAAGTAGACGGACCAGATGACGAGGGCTGCCCCCTCTGCTGATAAGATCTGGAAACAAGGAGGGGACACTCCCTACGGTGGTGCCCAAGCTCTCCGCACTCATAGCAACTCCCCGGTGCTGGGGGCTGAGACTGATAAGGACCCCCGCGCATCAGAACAACTGGCTGACACACTCTATCTAGAGAAACCCTGAACAGACAGGGCATGAGACAAACTCTGCACTGGAATTGCACTAAGAGATGGCTGACTCTGCTGATATCCCTAATAACCCCGACTAGAAGATGACCCACGGTACTCTGAGCGAGCTGGTTGAGGAGGCCTAAAAGGATGACCTTTGCTCTGCTGACTTTGGCCCCTGCTCTGAGTGCCACTGGAACTAGCTGAATCTCGAGGCCTCTTCCTCTCTCTCGTCCCGCTCTCTGCGACGATCTGACTCTATGTCGGAAGAAATATCCACAGCCTCCTCAAATGTACGACTCAGAACCCTCTCTCGAGTCATTAGAGTACGAATGGGGTAAATGAGGCCGTCCACAAATCGTCCAATCCTCTCTCTGCCGGAAGGAACCAACTACTGTGCATGTCTAGACAACTCTGTAAACCTGATCTCGTACTTTGACACTGTCATATCCCCCTGACGGAGACCCTCAAACTGCCTACGCATCTCATCTCTCTGTGATCGAGGCACCCACTTCTCCAAGAACATGGTGGAGAACTCTGGCCACGAAAGTGGTGCTGCCCCTGCTGGCCTGCGGCGCTAATAAAACTCCCACCAAGCGAAAGGTGGCCCCTGAAACTGAAAGGTGGTGAAAGATACCCCACTGGACTCTAAGATCCCTACCGTACGAAGCATCCGACGGCACTTGTCCAGAAAACCTTGGGCATCCTCGCCCGGAGCACCAGTGAACACTGGAGGAGATAGTCTGGTGAACCTCTCGAGACGACGCTGCTCATCGTCTATCATAGCTGGGACCCTGTCCCCCTGAACCTGATCTGCTGGCTGAACCGGAACCACATGCTGAACTGGAGGAGCCTCTGGTGTCTGCAAGCCCTGCACTGCTGGCTCTGGAGTGCGTGCTGCGGGGGTCTGATGACCACCCCGATCCCTGATGTAGCTGCCGCTGTAGTAACTGAAACCGCCTGTGCCAGGCCAGTGCAAACTGCTAGTATCTGAGCCAGGGTCTCTTGTAGACGCGGAATGACAATGGGCACGGCTGGTGCCTGAACTGGTGCTGCTGGCACCTCTACAACTGGGGGCTGTGGGTCAACTGGTACTGCATCAGCTGCCCGACTTCCGCCACGACCACGACCGCGTCCACAGCCTTTTGTAGGTGGTAGTGGTGGTCGTCCTCCCCATCCGGAACCTCGAGTTCTCGCCATCTACGAGAGAATAGAATGTCAAAGTTCAGTTCAAGTCAAAGTAATCGCGTGACAAGAATTCTAAGAATTGAAACTTTTCCTAAAAGGTTTGCAGCCTCCCGAGGATAAGTACAGGCGTCCCCGTACCGATCCATGAGACTCTAATAAACCGGCTCATGACTCGCGAGACCTGTTAACCTAGGCTCTGATACCAACTTGTCATGACCCAAACCTCGATCGTGATGACGCCCAACACAATGCTAGGCAAGCCCGACCATATCATCTCTTAACCCAGCCAATTGTTAATTTCCAATTAATCAGATTAAACTTAAACAACAAGTGATCATATCAAATGAGAAGCGTGATAGTAAAAGCATACAAAGTACGGTCCCAACCATATCGTGGTGTCACGAGACTGAGACTCTACAGAATAACATCCTAATACAAACAAGTCTAGGCAAAATGGAACACAACAATATGATAAGGAAGGAGAAAACAGGCTCTGCGGACGCTGGTAGCTACCTCGTAGTCTCCGACAATAGTAGATAATGAACAACAGCTACAATATCTCAACCGCTCTCGGGCACCTGTGGATCTGCACAGAAAGTGCAGGGGAGTGGAGTGAGTATATTTCAACTCGGTGAGTAACAATAATAAACAATAACAGAAAATAAGAATTCATGTACTATCACTAAACAGTTCTAAGGCAACCCCACAGGTAAGTCATCACTACAGGAGTACTCCGATCACCAGTCCACACCTAACTAGCTAAGGTCCCACACTGACTAAATCCCCGCTCGTACCACAACGGTGTACAACCATCTCCATGTACACGTGTCCCTAAGGCATAAGTATCTAATAAGTATAATACTGCGGCGTGCAGCCCGATCCAATAAATCGATTAAATAGTCCGATTAGATTTGGTCTGATTTAATTTTGTATTAAGTTAAAAAATTCAAACCAATCTATATATATATATATATATATATATATATATATATATATATATATATATATATATATATATATATATATATATATATATATATATATATATATATATATATATATATATAATACCTCCTAACAGGTCTTCGACCCTGTTTCAATTAGTGCAGGTTTGGCCTTTCAGGCTCACTCAGCTAAATCAGGGGGGCTTCCACCCTTAGTAATTCATCTCTCACGGTGCATATCTAGTACTGGCTCTTAACAGGCTATTCAGCTAGTTTCACGGCTGAGTATAAGTTCCAACACGATATAAGAGTCACCTAGCTCTATAGGTCCCCTAGTGATCTACAGATCGGCACAAGGCCCCAAACATGGCTATTAGCCCAAATTACACAGTTATAATCTCAGCAACAGTCATAAAACACAGTCTACTATAAGCCGGGAAGGACCAAGTCCAAGTCCCCAATCAAAATGTCACCACGCCCATCACAAGACTCGTATCTCATCTCAACATAGCACTGTGAAGTGCTAGTACGGGGTTTCAAACCCTTAGTACATTATTTACTACTACCACTCACCTCGAACCGGTAGAAGCCTCAGTCCACCTTGCGCTTGCTTCGCAATTCAACCTCCTCGGATGCTAAATCTTCTCAAAATCATAGAGAACACATCAATACATGTAATGATACACAATCCACACGAAGTAACTCCCAATTGCACCAAAACCCAATAAGTTGGCAAAACCCTACTTTCGGTGTGCTTCTCAAAAAATTATAAAAGTTACATATTCGGAACCCTCGTCTCAATACAAGTCTATGCATATAAAGTTTTCCAAAATCGGACTCCGATTGCCCACTCAAATCGACAATTTACAAAAACCCTGGCTTAGGCTAAATTTCCTCACAATTTGATCCGATTACCGTGAAATAAAGGAGGATTTCAAGATAAAAACGCGTATAAGAATCATAAAACTCACCTCCGATGATAACCTGATGATCTCCCAGAATTTCCTCATCCAAATCGCTCAATTCCCCTCTCTAAATCGAGACCAAATATTTTTTACAACTTTTGAAATTAACCCCTCTGTTATTTTTATCACATGTGCGATTTCCGCTCCTGCGGTTCCCCACTCGCTTCTGCGGACAACTGTCCGCTTCCACGATTCCATACCCAGCTGCCCAGTTCCGCTTTTGCGGTCCAAGACTCGCACCTGCGAGACCGCCTAAGCGGACTGGGCTCCGCTTCTGTGAAAACTCACAGACCTGGCCTACTGCGCTCCTGCGATCATGGGCTCGCTTCTGCGAGCCCGCCCCTGCGCATCTTGGGCCGCTTCTGCGGAAATGCCCAAACTAGTCCAAACTCGATTCGGCAAGAGAAAATCCGCCTCTACGCTTCCGCTTCTGCGGTCCCCCACCCGCAGAAGCGAAAATAGCAGAAGCCAAAAATCCAGACCTGCAATTTCCATGTTTTCCTCCCATTTGACCTCCCGAAACCACCCCGGGTCCCCCGGGACCCCAACGAAAGCCACAAACATACTCCATAGCGCCACACGAATTTGCTCCAATGATAAAAACACTTACTTTAACATGGAATGACATCGAATTCAAGCAATTCAAGCCTAAGTTTTCATTCAAACTTCCGCAACCGACATTCGACCAAAAACCCGACCAAACAACCTCCGAATGACTTTAAAGTTTGCAGGCATATCCAAAATCACCTAACGGAGCTACTGTAACTATCGGAATTCCATTCTGACTCCTGGATCAAAATCTCGCCTTTCGATCGGATATCGCCAAAACTCAACTTTAGCCATTTCAAGCCTAACACTACACCGGACCTCCAAATTCTCTTCCAATCATTCTCCTAGCTCACAAATGGCCTCCTGGAGCTGACCGAATCATCAGAATTCGATTCCGATCTCTCTAACTCACAGGTTAACATCCAGCTAACATTTCTCAACTATTCCTTCTTCTAAGAGACTATTTGTCTCAATTTTAACCAAACTCAACTCGGATTGACTCAAACTTATCCAACATGCATATTACAACATTAACAAGTGGATAACGGGGGTAACGGGGTAATAACTCACGTGATGACGGGCTGGGTCATCATAATAAAGAATTGTGAATAATTGTTGAGATGGGATATATGGTTCCTTGTGGAAAAGAAATGAGACACTTGAATTGTGATAAGTTGTTGAACATAATGGTATGTGTACTCTCAATCATGGAAACATTGTAACTTGGTTGTGATATTGGTTTGAAAAGTAATTGAGAATATGAACCAATTTGTAACTTGCTTATTTGAACTTGTTGTAATTGTGTGTAGTGCCTTATCTGCTGTTTGTGATTGTTGTGTTTGAAACTGTACGGTGGGATCGGGTTGCGCGCCGCAACACGAAGAAATAAGGTGTGGGTTGGGGTGATAAGGGTGGCCGAGGTAATAAGGGTGGACGAGGTAATAAGGATGGAAAGTGATCGAAATCGCTATTGAAAATTGATGTAAAATCATTGATGTGAAATTGTGAAAGGAGACAGCAAGTGAGTTTGCAACCTGTGGCGCACTGACTGCTACTTGTGTTTTACGTGATTGATTGGTTGTTGTTCCACTTGTTGATCCTAAACGTGCTTTGTGTTGAGAATTATCTGAAAGGAGGAATATTTGGAAAACATGGTTGGCTGGCTTAATTGATTCTGGATGTAATTTATTGGCTGTCTTATCATCGTGATTCTTGTTTAATAGCTTGAGTTTACTTTGGACAAAGTTTGTCCATACATACCAGTACAATTCAAGTGTACTGGTGTCCCTTTTGCCGGGGACGCTACATTCGGGTTATGATTGTAAGTGGATCAGTAGCAGGCACTTCAGCTCGTCGGCAGTAGTATTCTTCATCCTCCACTGCCCGTTTTGGTAAGCCCCTTTCTTGCTTAGGGGCCCGGTGTGGCTCATGCCACTTTTGTTATAGACTTCATTTTGATTTTTGTAAGGTATAGCCGGAGCGTTGTTACCGGCAAGTATTGTATTCCCTTTTGTATCCTAGAGGCTCTGTAGACATGTAAACTGTGGGATTATGACCTATGTATATATATGTCGGGCGTTGTAAATGTAAATTGCAAACTTATTAGTAAATCAACTGCATGGTTATGTTTGTACATTGTGAAATTAATTATAATTGGTAAGATACCTGGTTTATGAGAAATAATCAACACAGGGGTAACGCGTGGGATAGAAAGGCACCCAGGTCCGTTTGACCGGGGCTACCCAGTCAGGCGCCGGTCATGTCCCTTGAATTGGGGCGTGACAGTCCCGGGGGCCTCGGGATGAATTCGGACCATCATCCGGACATTTGGAACTTGGAGAAAACTATAGAAAATTGCAGGTTTGTGCAGCAGGCATTAAGCCTTCGCGTTCGCGTGGCCCAGGTCGCGTTCGCATGGCCCAGGTCGCGTTCGCTAAGTCAGGGTTGGCTAAGGCATCATGTTTGTGATGGGACTGTTGCGTTCGCGTAGGCAAAATTGGACGAAGCTTCGCGTTCGCGTCCCTGGAGGTCGCGTTCGCATCCCTGGAGGTCGCGTTCGCGTAGGAGGAAAATGATGGCCATCGCGTTCGCGTGAAGGGGAGAGCATTCGCGTAGAAGAAATTTGGGCGGCTGGGAAATTGTTCTTCGCGAACGCGTGGGAGACGTCGTGTTTACGAAGAGTAAGCTGGAGCTGGACATCGCGAACGCGTGGGAGGTCACGCGAATGCGTAGAGTAAAATGTTCTGGCAGTGAATTAAATTCCAGAACAGACCAGTCGCGGGTTCATTCACCAAAAACACAAATTTTGAGCCCTAGTGAGAGAAACTCATGGTAAAACGCTGGGAATTTACCGGAGGTAAGTTTCTTGACTCAAAAACGTAATTTTATGGTAGAATTAACATCAATAATCATGAATATGGGTAGAAACTGTGAAGAATTATGGCGTATGTATTGAAAACGAATTTTTGGGTTTTGGAAGGCCATTCGAACTCTGATTTTGATAAATTTTATATGTACGGACTCATGGCGAGATAAGGATCGCGTTGGTACTAATTTCGGAATTTTTCAAGCAGCGGGCCCGGGGTCGGGTTTTACCAACTTAGTGCATTTACGTGTATTTCGTATAAATTGAATTGGGTCAAGTTTCTTTGACCCGTAATTGACGTAATTGTTGTGGTTTGACTAGATTCTACGCGCGAGGCAGCGAATTCCAAAGGAAAAGGCATTGCGGACGAGTCCACGATTGGCTAGAGGTAAGTAATTTGTGTATATGGTAGCCTGAGGGTTCGAAACCCCGGCTTAGCATATTGTTATGCTAGTAGAGCGTGGCTCGCATGCCGTGGCAGGTGTGGGATTAATTGTGACTGGGGATTTAGACTTAGTCCATTCCGAATGAGTATAGTATGATATTGGTGGTTGAAAAACATCGTGGTTGATATAATTGTAGGCTGTAAGCCATGTTTGGGGCCTTGTGCCGACCTGTAGTATCCCAAGGGGATGGTTATATATGTGATAGCTATACTTGCTTAATCACTGATCTCAGTCCTGGATTGAAATCACAGTATTGAAATTCTAAGTCACCGGTTTTTGGGAAAATTAAATAAAAGTTAAAGTATTTTCATAATTTCTGAACTGGAACCTGAAAAAAAATAATTTCAGTTGTTGTGTAACTTATATGTTTCTTGTGGACTGAGGATGGATCGGGCTGCACGCCACAGCGTTTGATATGAGGATCGGCCTGCACGCCGCAGCGGTATTGCGCTTGGGTTGTAGGAGCCCCTCCGGAGTCTGTACACACCCCCAGTGAGTGTCGTCGATGTTAAACGGATCAAGCTACACGTCATAGCGGTTATGTGCATTGCATTGCATATTTATCTGTTGAATTATCTATATTAATGGTATTGTACTGTTGTTGCTAGTTCGTAGGAGGATCGGACTGTAGTTTAGCTTCATTGTGTGGTATTGTGTGGATTTCTTATTTTAAGCTACTTGTATATATTTATTACTCACTGAGTACTTAGTACTCACCCCTACGCCCTGCACCTTTGTGTGCAGATTCAGGTACTCAGGAGAAGTAGACGAGAAATCCAGCTTCTACATAGTCATATCGAGTTGCTGAGGTAGCTGCTGACATTCGCAGAACCTAGCTTCTCATCTCTTTTCAGTTATTACTTTATGTATGGATTTGAGTATTTCATACAGTATTCTCTATCACTATTCGGTGTTTGTTTAGAGTCTCTAGACTTGTGACTCCAGATCTTTGGGGGTGTTAGTTGTTTTCGCCTTTCTTAGTATTTTGTTCGTATTTTTTATTATTATTGGAGTTTCTATGACTCATATATTCCTCTTGAGTTGTCCATTTGGGACTGATGTTATTTGTGAAAAATGTTTGTTGGTCTGGCTGGCCTTGCTCGATTGTTGGGCACCATCACGATCGGATTTGGGTCGTAAGAAGTTGGTATCAGACCCTAGGTTACTAGGACTCGCGAGTCATGAGCCGGTTTAGTAGGCTTTCGCGGATCGGTATGTAGACGTCTGTATCTATCCTCGAAAGGCTACAGAAACTTTAGGAAAAACCCCACTTTTCTTGGATTCATATCGTGCGGTTTGTGTTATCGTGAAACTAAATTTTTCCATATTCTATTCTCTCGCAGATGGCGAGAACACGTGCTAGCAGATGTGGAGGACGACCACCATTAGCGCCCAGAGGCTGTGGTCGTGGTAGGGGTAGGGCAGCAGTACCAGCACCTGCTGACCCACCAGCTGACCAGACTCAGGGTCAGATTCCAGCACTGGTGGCCCAGGTTCAGGATCAGGTTCCAGCTGCAGGCGCTCCAGCAGCTCAGGTTCAGGCACCGGCAGTTTCTATTGAGATACCGGGTCTTCAGGAGACTTTGGCCCAGATTCTATCAGTATACACTAGCTTGGATCAGGTGGTTGCAGCCTCTACTGCAGCGACTTCTTCACAGGCAGGGGGAGGGAACCAGACCCCCGTGGCTCGCACACCCGAGCCGGTAGTTCAGGGTATTCAGGCACCTGGGGTAGCTCTAGTTCAGCCAGCTGCACCCGTTGCACTAGCCCCAGCTCATGTGGTTCCAGTTATGCCTGACGATGAGAAGCATCGTCTGGAGAGGTTTGAGAGGCTACAGCCTCCGGCATTTAGTGGTGCTGAGGGCGCGGACGCCTAGGGTTTTCTTGATAAGTGTCAGCGCATGCTTCGCACTGGGGATATTCTGGTGTCCAACGGTGTTGCTTTCACCACCTTTCAGTTCATAGGTCCAGCATTTCAGTGGTGGGAGGATTTTGAGAGGCGTAGCCCCGCTAGGGCAGCGCCCCTCACTTGGCAGCAGTTCTCCATGGTATTTTTGGAGAAGTATGTGCCTCAGTCCCAGAGATGAGTTGCGTCGTCAGTTTGAGTGGCTGAAGCAGGGGGATATGTCGGTAACACAGTATGAGTTGAGATTCACACAGCTGGCCCGTCATGCCATGTGGATGGTTCTTACCGACAGAGAGAGGATCCGGAGATTTATTGATGGCCTTATTTATCCCATCCGCATATTGATGACCATGGAGAGAGCTTTGGCAGTTACATTTGAGGAGGTGGTTGATGTTGCCCGTCATATTGAGACAGATCGCCGCAGAGAGCGAGAGGAGAGAGAGGCTAAGAGGCCTCGTGGTACTGGCAGCTACAGTGGTGCTCCGTCTAGGGGCCAACCTTAGCATAGCAGGGGTCGTTCTTTCATGTCTCATTAGTCTGGACGTTAGAGTCTGGTAGGGTTTCATCAGATCGTGGTCGTCAGGGCCATTAGGGTTATCAGGGTCAGCATGGTCGTCAGCAGAGTCAGCCTGCATTGAGTGCTCTTCCAGCCCAAAGCTCTGCTCCTACTTCCTCAGCACAGGATTCATCTGCAGCGAGGGGTCCTCAGCAGTCACTTCTTCCATCTTCAGGCCGTTGCTTTGAGTGTGGCGAGTTGCGCCATATCAAGAGAGAGTGTCCTCAGTGGCTTCGTAGGCGGTCTCAGCAGAGGGATCAACCCTCGTCTTCTACTCATGTTTCTTCAACACCAGCACAGTCAGCTAGGAGTGGTGGCCAGGTGGCTAGAGGTCGCCCTAGGGGCGAGGATCGTACTGGCGGAGGCCAGGCTCGTTTATACGCTCTTCCGGATAGGAAGGACGCTAGTGCCTCAGATGTTGTCATTTCAGGTATTATCTCAGTCTGCCACACGGATGCTTCTGTCTTATTTGATCCCGGATCCACCTATTCCTATGTTTCTTCTTATTTTGCACATCATTTAGGTATGACCCGTGGTATTCTTGCCTTGCCCGTGCATGTGTCTACCCCAGTGGGGGGTACTATTATTGTGGATCGAGTATATCGATCCTGTCTTATTACTATTGGGGGTCTGGAGACCCGAGTTTACTTGTTACTATTGGGCATGGTAGATTTCGATGTGATCCTAGGCATGGTTTGGTTATCTCCTTACCATGCGATTTTGGACTGTCATGCCAAGACATTCACACTAGCTATTCCAGGTAATCCGAGAATCGAGTGGCGTGGCTTGATTGATTATGTGTCTGACAGGGTGATTTCCTATATAAAGGCCCAACAAATGATTGCGAAGGGTTGTTTATCTTATTTGGCCTTCATTAGAGATGTTGAGGCTGAGACACCCAGTCTTGATTCGGTCCCCGTTATGAGGGATTATCTAGATGTATTTCCAGCAGACCTGCCAGGCATGCTACCTGACAGGGATATTGATTTTTGTATCGATTTGGTGCCGGGCACTCAGCCCATTTCTATTCATCCCTATCACATGGCACCAGCTGAGTTAAAAGAGTTGAAGGAACAACTTCAGGAACTCTTAGATAAGGGTTTCATTCGCTCGAGTATGTCAATTGGGGTGCACCAGTATTGTTCGTGAAGAAGAAGGATGGCACAATGAGAATGTGCATCGATTACATGCAGTTGAACAAGGTAACAGTGAAGAATAAGTACTCATTGCCTCGTATCGAGGACTTGTTTGATCAGCTCCAGGGAGCTAGCGTATTCTCTAAGATTTATCTTCGATCGGGCCATCATCAGTTGAAGATTAGGGATTTAGACATTATGAAGACAACATTCAGAACGAGATATGGGCACTATGAGTTTCTGGTGATGTCTTTCGGGCTGACTAATGCCCCAGCTGCATTCATCCACTTGATGAATAGTGTATTTCGGCCGCACCTTGATTCTTTTGTGATCGTGTTTATTGATGATATCCTGGTGTATTCACGCAGCTAGGAGGAGCATGCATAACACTTGAGGGTGGTATTGCAGAGGTTGAGAGAAGAAAAGCTCTATGCAAAATTCTCTAAATGCGAATTCTAGTTTGATACTGTGACTTTTCTGGGACATGTAGTGTCCATTGATGGTACTCGGGTTGACCCAGAGAAGGTTGAGGCGGTGCAGAATTGGCCTAGACCTTCCTCAGCTACTGAGATTTGGAGTTTCCTCGGCTTAATAGGCTATTACCGCTGGTTTGTTCAGAGTTTCTCATCTATTGCTTCACCTTTGACTAAGCTGACACAGAAGAATGCTCCATTTGTGTGGTCTGATGAATGTGAGGAGAGCTTCCAGAAGCTCAAGGCGGCTTTGACCACAGCTCTGGTACTTGTGTTGCCATAAGCTTCAGGGTCTTATACGGTATATTATAATGCTTCCAGAGTTGGGATCGGTTGTGTATTGATGCAGGAGGGTAGAGTTATTGTATATGCTTCTCGGAAGCTAAAGCCCCACGAGAAGAACTACCTTGTTCACGATTTAGAGTTAGCTGCTATTGTTCATGCCTTAAAAATTTGGAGGCATTACCTGTATGGTGTATCTTTTGACGTATATACAGACCACCGCAGCCTCCAGCATTTGTTTAAGCAGAAAGATCTCAATTTGAGGCAGCGGAGATGGCTCGAATTGCTTAAAAACTATGATATTATCGTTTTTTACCTTCCCGAGAAGGCCAATGTAGTGGCCGATGCATTGAGCCAGAAGGCTATTAGTATGAACAGCTTGGCATACATTCCAGTAAGGGAGAGACCCCTTGTAGTTGATGTTCAGGCGTTAGCTAATCAGATGGTGAGGCTGGATATTTCTGAGCCCAGTCTGGTTATGGCTTGCGTGGTAGCTCGGTCTTCTTTGTACGATCGTATTCGAGAGCGCCAGTATGATGATCCACACTTACTCGTCCTTAAGGACAGAGTTCAGCATGATGATGCCAGAGATATCACTATTGATAGTGATGGTGTGTTGCGGATGTAGGGCCAGATATGCGTGCCCAATGTTGATGGCCTTCGTGAGTTGATATTAGAGGAGGCCCATAGCTCGCGATATTCTGTTCATCCAGGTGCTGCAAAGATGTATCAGGATTTGAGACAGCATTACTGGTGGAGAAAGATGAAGAAAGATATTGTGAATTATGTGGCACGTTGCCTATACTGTCAGCAAGTCAAGTATGAGCATCAGAGACCTGGTGGTGTGTTCCATTGTATTGATATTCCCGAGTGGAAGTGGGAAATGATCACTATGGACTTTGTTAGTGGACTCTCTCGGACAACGAGAAAGTTTGATTCAGTTTGGGTGGTTGTGGATAGGCTGACCAAGTCAGCTCACTTCATTCCAGTGTGTACTACATACTCCTCGGAGCGGCTGGCGGAGATATTCATCCGCGAGATTGTGAGATTGCATGGAGTTCCCATTTCTATCATATCAGAGAGAGGTACCTAGTTCACTTCTCAGTTCTGGAGGACATTTCAGTGAGAGTTGGGTTCACAGGTAGAGCTGAGCACAGCATTTCATCCACAGACGGATGGGCAGTCTGAGCGTACTATTCAGATACTGGAGGACATGTTGCGTGATTGTGTTATTGACTTTGGTGGTTTGTGGGCTGATTACTAGCCTCTTACAGAGTTTGCTTATAATAATAGCTATTAGTCCAGCATTCAGATGGCACCGTATGAAGCTTTATATAGGAGGTGGTGTAGGTCTCCAGTCGGTTGGTTTGAGCCCGGCGAGGCTAGATTGTTGGGGACAGAGTTAGTCCAGGATGCCTTAGGCAAGGTGAAGGTGATTTAGGAGAGACTTCGCACAGTCTTGTCAGAAGAGTTATGCGGACTGGAAGGTCCGAGATGTGTCTTATTCAGTAGGTGAGAAGGTGTTGCTGAAGGTTTCGCCTATGAAGGGCGTTATGAGGTTTGGAAAGAAAGGAAAGTTGAGCCAAGATTCATTGGACCTTTTGAGGTGCATAGGAAAGTTGGGGAGGTGCCCTATATGCTTGCTTTACCACCTAGTTTGTCGGGAGTTCACCCGGTATTCCATGTATATGCTCCGGAAGTATGTTGGAGACCCGTCACATGTGTTAGACTTCAGCACCATACAGTTAGATGAGGACTTGACCTATGATGTGGAGCCGGTAGCCATTTTGGATCGATAGGTTCGTAAGCTAAGTTGTAAGGACATAGCTTCAGTGAAAGTGCAGTGGAGAGGTCGTCCCATGGAGGAAGCAACTTGGGAGACCGAACAGGAGATGCGGAGCATACATCCACACTTATTTGAAACTCCATGTATGTTTTTTAACCCACTTGCGGACGAGCGTTTGTTTAAGTTGGGGGGAATGTAACGAACCGACTCGTCGTTACTGGAGTTATCGCCCCGTTTTCTTTATTTAACACTTCAATATGCTTATTTATATGTGTTTGGAAAGTTAGAAGCAAATCGGAAGAAATTTAGATTGAAATGAGGTCATATGCCTCTTTATGAAAAAGATAGTTTGGAAAAGTCAACTGAATATTGACCGATGAGTTAGATAGCTCGAAATTGAATTCTGATGATTCGACTAGATTTGGGGGATCATTTATGACTTAGGAGAGCAATCGAAATCGGATTCGGAGGTCCGGTGTAGTTTTAGGCTTGAATTGGCTAAGGTTGAATTTTGGCGAAATCCAAATGGTAGGTGAGATTTTGGTCTGGGGCTCGGAATGAAATTCCGACAATTTTTGTAGCTTTGTTATGTGATTTTGGATATGTCTGCAAAATTTCAGGTCATTCGGAGGTGTATAGGTCGGGTTTTTGATTGAATGTTAGTTTCGGAAGTTTTGAAGAAACTTAAGCTTGAATCCGTGTGAAAATGGTGATTTTGATGTTTAGGAGGGTGTTTTTTTTATGATTGGAACAAGTCTGTATCGTATTTTGGGATATGTTGGTGGTTTTCGTTGGGGTCCCGGGGGCCTCGGGATGAATTCAGACCATCATCCGGGCATTTGGAACTTGGAGAAAACTGCAGAAAATTGCAGGTTTGTGCAGCAGGCATTAAGCCTTCGCGTTCGCGTGGCCCAGGTCGCGTTCGCGAAGGCAGGGTTGGCTAAGGCATCTCATTCGCGATGGGGCTGTCACCTTTGCATAGGCAAAATTGGACGAAGCTTCACGTTCGCGTCCCTGGAGGTCGCGTTCGCCTAGGAGGAAAATGCTGGCCATCGCGTTCGCGTGAAGGGGAGACGCGTTCGCGTAGAAGAAATCTGGGCGGCTGGGAAATTGTTCTTCGCTAACGCGTGGGAGGCGTCGCGTTCGCGAAGAGTAAGCTGGAGCTGGGCGTCGCGAACACGTGAGAGGTCACGCGAACGCGTAGAGTAAAATGTTCTGGCAGTGAATTAAATTCCAGAACAGACCAGTCACGGGTTCATTCACCAAAAACACAAATTTTGAGACCAAGAGAGAGAAACTCACGGTAAAACGATGTGAATTCATCGAGTATTCATCGGAGGTAAGTTTCTTGACTCAAAAACGTAATTTTATGGTAGAATTAACATCACTCTTCATGAATTTGGGTAGAAAATGTGAAGAATTATGGCCTAGGTATTGAAAATAAATTTTTGGATTTTGAAAGGCCATTCGAACTCCGATTTCGATAAATTTTATATGCACTGACTCATAGCGAGACGAGGATTGGTACTAATTTCAGAATTTTTCGAGCAGCGGGCCCGGGGTCGGGTTTTACCAACTTAGTGCATTTACGCGTATTTCGTATAAATTGAATTGGGTTATGTTTCTTTGACCCATAATTGACGTAATTGTTGTGGTTTGACTAGGTTCTACGCGCGAGGCAGCGAATTCCAAAGGAAAAGGCATTACGGACGAGTCCAAGACCGGCTATAGGTCAGTAGTTTGTGTATATGGTAGCCTGAGGGTTCGAAATCCCGGCTTAGCACATTGTGACGCTAGTAGGGCGTGGCTCGCACCCCGTGGCAGGTGTGATATTGATTGTGACTGGGGATTTAGACTTAGTCCATCCCGAATGAGTATAATATGATATTGATGGTTGAAAAACACTGTGTTTGATATAATTGTGGGCTGTAAGCCATGTTTGGGGCCTTGTGCTGACCTGTAGTATCCCTAGGGTATGGTTATATATGTGATAGCTATACTTGCTTAATCACTGATCTCAGTCCTAGTTTGAAATCACAGTATTGAAATGCTAAGTCACATGTTTTTGGGAAAAATAAATAAAAGTTAAAGTATTTTCATAATTTATGAACTGGAACCTGGAAATAAATAATTTGACATGTTGTGTAACTTATATGTTTGTTGTGGACTGAGGATGGATCGGGCTGCACGCCGCAGCGGTTGATATGAGGATCGGGCTGCATGCCACAGCGGTATTGCACTTGGGCTGTAGGACCCCTCCGGAGTATGTACACACCCCCAGTGAGCGTCGTCGACGTTATACGGATCGAGCTACACGCCGTAGCGGTTATGTGCATTACATTGCATCTTTATCTATTGAATTATCTGTGATAATTGTATTGTACTGTTGTTGCTAGTTCGTAGGAGGATCGGACTGTAGTTTAGCTTCATTATGTGGTATTTTGTGGATTTCTTATTTTTAGCTACTTGTATATATTTATTACTCTCTGAGTACTTAGTACTCACCCCTACTCCCTGCACCTTTGTGTGCAGATTCAGGTACTCAGGAGAAGTAGACGAGAAATCCAGCTTTTACAAAGTCAAATCGAGTTGCTGAGGTAGCTGCCGACGTTCGCAGAACCTAGCTTCTCATCTCTTTTCAGTTATTACTTTATGTTCAGATTCGAGTATTTCATACAGTATTCTCTATCACTATTCGGTGTTTGTTTAGAGACTCTAGACTTGTGACTCCAGATCTTTGGGGGTGTTAGTTTTTTTCGCACTTCTCAGTATTGGAGTTTCTATGACTCATATATTCTTCTTGAATTGTCCATTTGGGACTGATATTATTTGTGGAAAACGTTTGTTGGTCTGGCTGGCCTAGCTCGATTGTTGGGCGCCATCACGATCGGATTTGGGTCGTGACAAAATCCTATTGTTTTGGGTAGGCAATCTTTTAAGATATAACAGAATAAATCTAAATTTAAAATAACAATTAAAATTATTAAAGAAAAGATATTATATTCTATATAAATAATTATTAAATTTTGTATATAATTAATCGGTTTGGTTCGGTTTATTTTTTGGTTCTTTTAAAATAGAACCAAAACCAAACCAAATATTATCGATTTTTAAAGTTTAAAACCAAAACAAATCCAAATAAAAAAAATATCGTTTTCCTTAATCGGTTTGGTTCAGCTTTTTATTTGGATCGGTTTTTCGTCAAACACCCTTACTAGGTAATATGTTTTCCTTTCTCAAAATTTTGGTTTGCTCTTGGCAACAATATGTTTTTTTTCCCGTGATAAATGTCAATTTGTGACACATTCAATTTGCAGTGATATATGAACAAAGAAATAACAAATATCATGTCTCACTTACCAAATACACTCCACAGTAATCATGCCAAACCAAACTAATATCTCGTGAAAATAGAGCAGTGTGCTATAGAGATAGTTGTGAGCACATGATTTTTGCCCTACACAAAAATAACTCCTAAAAATAGGCCAAAACAATTTTAAGTGATTTTTAGGTATTTTTCTTATTTAGTTGCATTTCATGCACTTTTAATATTTTTAAAATCATAGAAAACAGTAAAAAAAAGTGTCACATTTTAATTTTAACTGATTTTTAGGTATTTTTCTTATTTAGTTGCATTTCATGCACTTTTAATATTTTTAAAATCATAGAAAACAGTAAAAAAAAGTGTCACATTTTAATTTTATGCCACCTTAGGTATAATTTGAATTTTGGAATTACATTGAGTTAATTGTGCTATTAATTAAATATCATAAAAAATGATCATTTTTACATAGTTAGATAATTAGCCTAATTTTACAATTTGAATTAATTTAGAAATTTAGTTTAAGTTTTTAATTAATTAAAGAAAAAAAAAGAACAACAAAAAGAAGAGGGAAGTGAAAAGGCTTGGTCTTAAAGTCAAATTGGCTAAACATATGAAAAGCCCAAATCCCCCCTGTAACCACTAGGGTCAAACTTATATCAGCTGATAGCCACAAAATAACCACTTACAAGTAATAGCCTCAAAAAAATAATAAATGCTAGCAATTGAAAAAGCTGCAACTTATACGATTCAAATTCAACAAACCCCATTTCGTGCAAAAAGTTCTATCGTCGTTTGTTCACACTTTCTGGCTCCTCCAACCATAAATCATACCTCGACCGCTTTTCTACAAAAGCATGTTCTTCTAACAACAGTGACTCAACAGAATCAAAGAAAACTTCTTCTACTTCATTTAAACTCTGGATTTCTTGCATTGTTTTCAATATCAGAATTCCACATCAAACTCCCAATTAACCTCTCACCACTTACTCTTTAAATACCTCAGGCCAATACCCGAGTTTTAGGACCTAGTTTCACTCACTATATAATTGAAAAAAAATTTAAAATGAAACCTAGATATGCAAATTCCACTTAAGATGTTGGTATTAAAAAAATTAGCACACCGTGTCTCCATACAAGGTACCAATCACCAAACACTATACAAATTTTGCGGTCTAATCACCAATTTTCTATTCTAAATTCACGGTTTCAGTATGAGATCTTCAACCTCCAAACACTATAAAAGCCGCCTAATTATTCATTTTCTGAAAAAAATTCTAGGGTTTATGAAGTTTAAACCCAGAGAAGAGCTCCCAAAAATTCACGCTGAAATTCAAAGTTTTTGCACAATTGTTGCCTACAATCAGCTTGATACAATTGAGATTTCGTTCTTAAATTGTGAAATTTATACAAAATCGACAAAATCAACAAAATCAACAAATAGATTGTCACTATACAATATAAATTGGTATTATACATAATAGATTGTCACTATACAACAAATATATAAAATAAATGTAACTATACAAAATATATACAAAATAGATGTAACTATACAAAAAATATACAAAATAGATTGTCACTATACAAAAAAATATACAAAATAGAAGTTACTATACAAAATATATACAAAACGACTGTCACTATACAAAAATACATGATACACTCCAAAATATTAGAAAATACACATTATACACAATTTTTATACATTTTTAGACAGATTATACAATCACGATACAAGTTATATTTGGGATACACAAATATATACACTTTAGATACACAAGCGCAGTTGAGATAGGCTTAATGTACACCAATGATACACTATCAAACTTAGGATACAATATTTATACATTGCAAAAAATAAATTCTCCATTGCGCTAGGTAGGGGTCGAACCTGCGACCATCTGCTTAGGAAATAGGCGCTATACCCACTGAGTTACAAGCACTTGTGTTGTCATACTCATTCTGTTCGGCTAGTATATGCAATATGTTTAGGCCGAATGGCCATTTTTTGAAAGTGGACCAAAACATGAGCTATTAAAATTTTGAGGGGCTATAGATGATAGTTTTCTCAAAAAAGACATTCCCAAAATATTTCCCCCCAAACCTTCCCCAAAAAAAATTCCCTCCCCCCCCCACCCCAAAAAAAGAAACTACTTCCCCACCACATCACATTAAAAACACCCCACCCACATCCCAATTAAAAAGGGGGCCGCAATTCTCATTGGGGGAACAGTTGGCTTTTCTTCTTAATAGAGCTTTGCCCTTGCCGCCTACCCTTCTCATTTCTTTCCCATTTTGCTTAGTATCTCTTATTTTCTCATGGAAAAAGCCAGCAACACTCACAAAGGAAAAGAAACATCAGCCATCTCTTTGGATAAAAAATGGAGCACAACCTTTCAGTCCCTAAAACCCAAGACTGATTACTCGAAATTTTGGTTAGCTTTCACAAAGTTTGTTCTAGGTTGGATGTTCAATTGAGGTGTTGTTCGAAGTTGAAGGTCATTGTCCTTATTTCTAGCTAATCAAATTTCGTTGTGGGATCATTCACAGTCAACCCAAGCATATATTTGTAGTCACTGATTTTACTAATTTAAAAGAAGAAATCTCACGTTTAATTCTTCCCACTCTTACTTCTATTTTGACGTCAATTTTGAGTGTGATATGAATAACTTGATACCTATCTGCTGTTTCTCAAATTTTTTTTTGGTTTGAGTTATGTTGGAATTGCTAGAAGGATACTATCAACTTTCGTTTTGTAAAACTTGAGCTTCCATTGAGGTCGTAGGTTCAATTACGTTCTTCTTTTCTAGATCTCGATATATTTGGATTAAAGCTCAGTTGTAGGATCCTAGTAAAACTTAATACTTAAAGCCTAAATTAAGTCATTAGTTTATTCCTCCGACAGTGAAGACAGTTTATAAGGTCATTTTCTTTAGTTATATACAAGAAGGTTTGTAACAAGTTTTGCTAGGATCCTACAAATTTCTTTAAACGGTTAATATTTTAGTGTCAGTTGGCAAGATATGGCTAGTAATCTTAATATTTTAGTCACATGATCAAAGAGGATATTGATTAAAAATGACGATTTTCCTTGGCAGAGTAGTAGATCATCTTTGTGATAGTTGGCATTTATAAATTTTCTTTGATAATATTAGTGTTCCCCAGGGTCAGTGTCATGTGTTAATACACAATCTTCTTTAACCGCTTCATATTTATAATTATCATTTACAAGAATTGTTTGGTTACTTTGTGTTTGGACAGTTTAAATATTGTATATATCTCTGTGGGCTGCTTGGGATTTGAGGATCTACGTATAATATTTCTTAAACATTAATAATTGTTTTTTTTATTATGTCTTAAGCATATAGAGAATTAATTCATACATACAAAATTGGATTTTGAATTAGGTAGCGAGTTCAAGCTAAAAAGGTTGCCCCTTTTGTTTGAATTTAGACTTGAATTCGAGACCCGAATCTATATTTATGAATTAGTTGGCCTTTTAGAAACAAATAATAAACAGAAAATTTTAGTTTGCTTTAGGTTGGCCTTCTACTAATAAAAATGAGACGAGCCTCGCCAAACCAAATGCAAATTGCGGGGCCCTTATTTGTTACTTAATTAAAAGTACTTAGATACTCGGGACATGCCGTTTAGCAAATTTCACGGCCTTCCCAAAAGATAACAACACGTTAGTCACTTTAGGTGCGTTTTTAATAATCTTCCTAATACGGGTGTGCATTTTATGCAACCCAAATCCAAATCTCAAAACGTCGAATAAGAATGTGTCGAGGATTCGGGTGCATTTCATGTGACGTGATCCGAAAACATGTTCTTAAACGACGTTCACTTTCGTAATAATGAACTGATAGCGGTAAATAATTCTATAATGCACTATAAGTTTTTACATGTATTAAAATCAGAAATTTTTCAAGTATAGCAGTTGAGCGACCGTGCTAGAACCACGGAACTTGGGAGTGCCTAACACCTTCTCCCGGGTTAATATAATTTCTTATTCGAATTTCTGGTTCGCGATTGTAATACAGAGTCAAACCCTTTCCTCGATTCGGGATTCAAACCGGTGACTTGGGACACCATAAATCTCCCAAGTGGCAACTCTAAATCTTAAATAAAATAAATCTCGTTTCGATTGTCCTTTAATTGTAAAAACTCTTTTTTTTTTTATTATACCTTTCCCCGGGGTGTAGTAAAGTAAGCGAAAAAGGAGGTGTGACATTAGTGTGTTGTAATTCACAAATAAAACTTATTCCCTCTGTCCCAATTTATGTGTCATATTTTTCTTTTAGTCCGTCTGAAAAGATTGTCATACTTATTTAGAAACAATCAAACTTAAAATTTTTATTTTAACCTTAATGAAATAATTTGCAGCCACACAAATATGCATAGATTATTTTAGATCATAAGTATCTGAAATCTTTGTTTTAATTAAATTTCATTCCAAAGCAAATAACACCACCTAAATTGGGAAGGAGAGAGTAATAGCTAAGAATAATACAATTTTACGAAAGTATTTAGATGTAAAAGTTTAAAAAGTACATGCTATTGTATAAAATATCATACAATGTATGTAGCAAATAAAAGTTACAGTAAGTAAAGTATAGGCAACATCAATGGCTTTCCTAGTGCTAAAATTTCATCAATATGAATGTAAAACCTCCTCAACCATGGGTCATCACATACATTAGACTACTACCTCTTTTTTCAAATAGGAATTTTTTTGCTATGCCAATCTTAGTTGATTCTATTCCTCTATGTGGGTCTATACTTTATAGTATTTAGAAAAGATGTGATACTATAACTTAAAGGTGCCAAAACAAAATCAAGCACAACCAATAAACTACTTGAAGAGGTTTATGCCTTACCATCATAAAAATATACATAATACTTGGGGAACAAAATGTTGAAGGATCGAAGAAAAGGTACCAAGATAACCTTTTTGAATCTTCCATGACCAGGGCAAGTAAATATTTCCATCTTTTGAATACAAAGCCTTCAATGAGGTAAATTCGGAGTGGGAATAAAGCTTAAACATCCTCTGTGAAATAGCATTAAATGAATGTATTTGTACTCATTTATGAAATAAGTAAGATGAATTATGATAGTTCGAGTTTTCACACAAAGTTAACAATTTTACAATTCTTACTCTACTTCAATAGTAATTAAATTTTGAAAATACCAAATGAGGACAAACAAGTATCGTACAGTCGTCTTCCTAAAATTAATTAATCAATGTTAACTCTTTCCACAATGTAAAATGCATTATATTTTTCGGTTCAACTAAATAAATAGGAAAAAATAGGAGAAATGAAAAGTTGTCACCACCGTTATAAATAAAAAATGAAAAGCGACATACTAATATACTATATTTGTTATAAATAGAATTTTATTTATGGTGAATGTTTATATTTAAAGAAATTCTAGGGTTCATTACTTGGTGCTAAGTCACAATCTCCCTATAAATAGAGGGTTCTATTCCATTGTATTTCATCCCAAATCAATAAGAATTCTCTCTTTCTCTGTAATACTTTCCTTCTTCTTTTATTATTTCATAACACGTTATCAGCACGAGAATCTAACCAATTGAGTAGAAGCTTTGGGATTGAGCATAATGATCGTTAATTATTCCATGAACTTCCTTCATGATTAAATTATGGATTTAAGGTAAATATTTTACTTTATTTTTATCTTTTAAATTCTTGAAATTTTATAATTTGATTTTATATACAATCAAAGACAACAAAGTTTGATTATAACTCTAATGGAGTTTGTAAGAAATTATAACCTCTTGAAGTAATAAAATTTCTATGTCTTGGCATGATCAAAGTCATGTATGATCGTAAACACAAGAAGTGAAAATTCATCCCATTAATTTGCTCCTGTCACGATCTTAGTTCACCAATCGTAAACCTGTCATGACGGCACCCAGTCTTCGCGACTAGGTAAGTCTAGTACAATGCGAAAGTTACAGCGTTTTTGAACAAAAAGAAAAATAACACCGGAATGACATAGAAAATGTAATAGGTGCCGCTCAGCACATACACTTTACCAAAATTTTAGAATATAAAACCACCAAGACCCGGAAAGTCACGGGAAAACATAGGCTAAGATAGTAAAAACTGGGGCTCTATCCACCAAGAGTATCTATACAACCGGAAACAAAAAGGAATATCTAGTGCCACTAGAAAAGAACGGAAGGAGACTCTCCAGATCTGCGGACGCAGCAGATGCATACCTCGAGTCTCCTGAGTATAACCTCGATCACCGGTAGTGTGCCTGATCAGATGGACCTGGATCTGCACAACAAAAAGTGTGTAGAAGAGTAGAATGAGTACACAACGACGGTACTCAATAAGTGCCAAGCCAAACCTCGATGGAGTAGTGAAGAGGAAGGTCAGGGCCCTACCGAGAATGATAATAATAATATATCGAACAGTGTAAATAGGAGAAAACCGAAATAACAGTAAAATAAGATAGAAGCTGCAAGTCATCCACGATTAAGCTAACAAAGAAAATTAACACAACAAGTACAAAATCAATAGCACAGGATCTCCGGGAATTGAACCTGCAGTCCATTTAACTCAGTAGCACATGATCCCTGGGAATTGAACCCGCAACCATATATATTAGTGACTAGGATCTCCAGGAATCGAACCCGCAGTCCATTCATATCAGTATCACAGGATCTCCGGGAATTGAACCCGAAGTAATTTATATCAGTGGCTAGGATCTCCGAGAATCGAACCCACAGTCCATTCATATCAGTATCACAGGATCTCCGAGAATTGAACCTGTAGTCCTTTATATCAATATCACAGGATCTCCAGAAATTGAACCCCAGTCCTTTATATCGGTATCACAGGATGTCACGACCCCAATCCCGGTCGTGATGACGCCCAACACAATGCTAGGCAAGCCCGACCATATTATCCATTAGAACCAGCCAATTATAAATTAATATTGATTAATCAGCATAATTAGCTTGTCTTTATAACAAATCAAGAAGTGTAGAATGAAATACACGAATACAGTCCCAACCAAATCGTGGTGTCACAAGTCCGAGCCTCTACAAATGAGATCTACTACACAATCAGGTCTAAGCAGAATGGAGACAACAAAATAATAAAGAGGAAGAGGTTAGGTACTGCGGACGTCGGCAACTACCTCGAAGTCTCCACGGAATGGCGATAATACAAGCAGTTGTGATAGCTCAACTGCCCTCCTGAACCTGTATATTTGCACAAAAAGTGCAGGGGAGTGGGGTGAGTATATTTCAACTCGGTGAGTAATAATAATAAATAACAACTGAAAATAAGAACACATGTACTATAACTACACAGTTCTAAGGGTAACCTCACAGGTAAGTCATCTCCACAGTGATAAGTCCAATTCCAGTCCACAACTGTATCCCAAAGATCCCATACTGACCTAGTCCTCACTCATACTGCTGCGGCGTACAACCCGATCCGATATATATATATATATATATATATATATATATATATATCTCGTCTAGGTCCCACACTGACCACATCCTCGCTCGTACCACTACGGTATACAGCCATCTCAATATATAGAGACATATACATCTGTCTATAACATATAAATATTTCAGTATATATATGAATATGAATAAGTAAAATGATGCGGCGCGCAGCCCGCTCCAATACATATACCGCTGCGGCGCGCAGCCCGCTCCATTTAACATCGACGGCGCTCACTGGGGTGTATACGGACTTCGGAGGGGCTCCCTAGGCCCAAGCACTATAATACTGCGGCGTGCAGCACGATCCACACAAATATTACTGCGGCGTGCAGTCCGATCCAATATATATATATATTTATATATATATACTGCTGAATATATATAGCGCTGTGACATGAAGCCCGATCCATTTAACATCGACGGCGCTCACTAGGGGTGTATACAAACTCTAGAGGGGCTCCTACAACCCAAGCGCAACAATACTGCGACGTGCAGTCCGATCCACATGTATATTACTGCGGCGTGCGGTCCGATCCACATATATATCACTGCGGCGTGCAGTCTGATCCACATATATAAATATATAATGTTGTGGCCCGATCCAACATAGATATATATATATATAATATCTCATGGTGGGTCCTCGACCCTATCCCAGTCAGTATATACTTGGCCTCGCAAGCCCAATATAATATCTCACGGTGGGTCCTCGACCCTATCTCAGTCAATATAGACTTGGCCTCTCAGGCCCAATATAATAACTCATAGTGGGTCCTCGACTCTATCTCAGTCAGTATAGACTTGGCCTCTCAGGCCCACTCAGCTAGAACAGGGAATCCCACCCCAGGTAGTCTCCCTCAAAGTACACATCTAGTACTGGCTCATAATATGCTCTACAGCTATAACTACGGCTGAGTGTATGTATCCAGCATGATATACTACGACTGAGTATATGTAGCCAGCATGATATAATACGACTGAGTGTATGTAGCAAGCATGATATACTATGGCTGAGTGTATGTATCCAGCATGATATAAGGGTCACCTAGCTCTACAGGTTTCCCTAATACTTCTACAGATCGGCACAAGGCTCCAAACATGGCTACCAGCCCAACTACACAGTTATAAGCTTATTCACAGTCATAATACAGAATAAACTATCAGTCGGGAAGGATCAAGTCCAATCCCCCAATCCCAATGTCACCACGCCCATCATATGACGCGTGTCTAATCTCAACATAGCACTATAAAGTGCAAGTACGGGGTTTCAAACCCTCAGTACATTTTTTACTACCACCACTCACCTCGATCTGGTAGAAGCCTTAGTCCGCCTTACGTTTGCCTCGCAATTCTATCACCTCGGATGCCGAATTTGCTTAAAATCAATGAGAATACATCAATATAGGCTAATTATACAAAATCTCACCTACCGTTCGGATTTTGCCAAAATTCAACCTTAGCCAATTCAAGCCTATTTCTACACCGGACCTCCAAATTCCATTCTGATCACTCTCCTAAGCCAAAAATGACCTCCCGGAGCTGACCAAATCATCAAAATTTGATTCCGAGCTCTCTAACTCACAAGTCAACATCCAGTTGACTTTTCCCATCTATTCCTTCTTCTAAGAGACTATTTGTCTCAATTCCAACCAAACTTAATCCGAATTGACTCAAACTCACCAAACATACATATTGAAACATGAACAAGCATATAACAGGGAAAACGAGGTGATAACTCGCATGATGATGGGCTGGGTCATCACACAGGATCTCCAGGAATTGAAACCGCAGTCCTTATATCAGGAGCACCGGATCTCCGGGTATCGAACACGCAGTCCACAGAAGACAAACACAATCAACAAGAGAATACGCAGAAAGAAATGAAATACACTACTACGATTAACAATTAAATCCAACCTCAACATATTCCAGGAAATTCAATTAAGACAAGTAGGCATTTAGACAGTTAATCATATCTAATCATGCTTCGCTAGCTAACACAGGATAATCTTGCAATTAAACCAATACTGATTGAACAATTTAAGTAAATGGTTTTTTCAATAATTTGCGCAAGTAAACGCCCGTCACCTCGCGTACAAGGCATTTAAATTAACACATAATATATCCTAGGGGAGAAGATCCCCCACACAAGGTTAGACAAGCCACTTACCTCAATCCCGGTACAAAATCGCTAAGAAATAATACCCTTGCCACGAGTATCCGACTCCGAGTGGACCAAATCTATTCAAAGTAATTATATAGTGTAAATAACATCGCAAGTAACTAATTATATTGTTAAAATTAAAGCTAAGGCACGAAAATAGGTAAAATTACCAAACGACCACAATCGCTTCTGCGGGCGCATGCCCGCTTCAGCGAACATAGGTCCGCTTCTGCAGACTTATCTGACCTCCCACAATCTCGCACCTGCGCTTCGTTCACCGCTTATACGGACTCGCTTCTGCGATCCAAGTTCTGCACAAGCGAAAACAACAGGAGACAGAAAACCAGACCTGCTACACTTCTAAACTTTTTCCCGTTTCACCTTCTATAATTATCCCGAGGCCCCTGAGACCTCAACCATAAATACCAATCCACTTTAAATCATCATATGAACTTGTTCCAATCATAAAAACATACTCTTAAACACACGAATCATCAAATCATGGCAGATTTAAGACTAAGTTTCAACCAAAACTTTCGAAACCTACATTTTATCAAAAACCCGACCAAACGATATCCGAATGACCTGAAAATTTGCAGACATATCCAAAATTGAAGCTACTGGAACTTTTGGAATTCCATTCCAACCCCAGGATCAAAATCTCAACTATCAATGGGATTTTTAAAAATTCCAAACTTCGGCATTTCAAGCCTAAATGAGCTACGAACCTCCAAAATACCTTTCGAATACGCTCCCAACCCCGAAATCACCTAACGGATCTAACGGAACCATCAGATTTCCGTTCCGAGATCGTCTTAACACTGTTACGAATACGGGATATTTTTCAACTATAAAGCTCTTATTTAGGGACTAAGTGTCCCAAAATACTCCAAATTCTAGAATCGAACATCCCGGCAAACAAAAATAGTAGAAATGAACTTAGGGAAAGCAGTTAATTGGGGATCGGGGCGTAAATTTAAAAAATGACCGACCGGGCTGTTACACCCTCCCACACTTAAACATTCGTTCATCCTTGAACGAGCATGGAAAACATACCTGAAGTAGTAAAGAGATGAGGGTACTGGCTACGCATATCCCGCTCGGTCTCTCAAGTCTCATCTTCAGCCGGCTGACCCCTCCACTGGACCTTCACTGAAGTGATGTTCCTTGATCTCAACTTCCTGATTTGCTTGTCCAAAATGGCTACTGGCTCCTCAACATAAGATCGATCCTTGTCCAACTAGACTATACTGAAATCCAACACGTGCGACGATTCACCATGATATCTATGGAGTATAGAAACATGAAATACTAGATGGACTCCGGCTAGGCTAGGAGGCAAGGCCAGGTTATAAGACACCTCCCCAACTCGCCTCAAAATCTCAAAAGGCCCAATAAATCTCGGACTCAGTTTCCCTTTCCTCCCAAATCTCATGAAGCCCTTCATGGGCGAGACCCGAAGTAGAAACCGCTTGCCAACCATAAATGCCACATCGCGAACCTTTTTGTCCGCATAACTCTTCTGTCTGGACTGGGCTGCACGAAGTCTATCCTGAATCACCTTGACCTTCTCCATTGCATCCTGGACAATCTTAGTACCTAATAACCAGGCCTCGCCCACCTCGAACAAACCCACCGGGGACCTGCATCTCCAACCATATAGGGCCTCATACGGTGCCATCTGAATGCTGGACTGATAGCTGTTGTTATAGGCAAACTCTGCCAGTGGCAAGAAGTGATCCCATGAACCTCCAAACTCAATCACGCACGCACGGAGCATATCCTCCAAAATCTGAATAGTGCGCTCAGACTGTCCATCCGTCTGGGGGTGAAATGATGTGCTCAGCTCCACCCGAGTACCTAACTCCTGCAGCACGGCTCTCTAGAACCATGAAGTAAACCGAGTGCCTCTGTCTGGAAACTGGAATACCATACAACTAGACTATCTCCCTACTATAGATCTCCGCCAACCGCTCCGGTGAGTAAGTAGTGCACACATGTATGAAATGGGCTGACTTGGTCAGCCGATCCACAATGAACCAAATAGAATCAAACTTCCTCATAGTCCGTGGAAGTCTAGATACGAAGTCTATGGTGATGTGCTCCCACTTCCACTCCGGGATCTCAATCTGCTGTAACAACCCACCCGGACGCTGATGCTCATAGTTCACCTGCTGGCAGTTGAGGCACCGAGAAGCATAGTCAACTATATCTTTCTACATTCACCTCCACCAATAGTGCTACCTCAAGTCCTGATACATCTTCGCGGCACCCGGATGGATGGAATACCGCGAGCTATGGGCCACAACTAGAATCAACTCTCAAAGATCATTCACATCGGGCACACAAATACGCCCCTGCATCCTCATCACTCCATCATCCCGATGATAACATCTCAAGCATCACCACGTCGAACTCTATCCTGGAAATCATCAAACTGCCGCTCCCTGATGCGATCAAATAGAGAAGACCGAGAAACCACGCAGGCCAGAACCCGACTGGGCTCTAAGAGCCCCAATCTAACAAACTGTCTGGCCAAGGACTGAACATCCGTCGCCATAGGTCTCTCCGAGGCTGGTAGATATGCCAAACTCCCCGAACTCTCTGGCCGATGACTCAAGGCATCGGAAACCACATTGGTCTTGCCCGGGTGCTAAAGAATAGTAATATCATAGTCCTTTAACAACTCTAACCATCTCCTCTGACGCATATTAGGTCCTCCTGCTTAAGCAATTGCTGCAAACTACTATGATTAGTGTAAATCTCACAAGGAACCCCATACAAATTGTCACACCTCCCTTTTTTACTCCTTTCCGAAGAAAAAGTATACCCCGTTATTTACTAATACACCCCGAGATAGGATATAATAATAACAACAGGGAAGGAGTTTTTCCACTTTAAGGACAATCAGAACGGGATCTATTTAGATTTCAGAGTCGCCACTTGGGAAGATAATGGTGTCCCAAGTCACCGGTTTAATCCCGAATCCGAGGAAATATGACTCTATTTAAACAGTCCGCAAAACTAGAAATCCGGATAAGGAATTCTGTTAACCCGGGAGAAGATGTTAGGCACTCCCAAATTTCGTGGTTTTAACACGGTCGCTCGACTGTTGTTTTTGACCTATTTGATTTCTTTATATGCTTTTACAAATGTGAATGTCCTGTTTTGTTATTTTTAATGACTTGCGACGTCGCGAAAACACATTTTGAGTCACACCGCAACCAGTACGCCTGTGACTTTAATACATTTCAGGTTCGCCGGGATTTGAGATTTGAGTCACATAAATGTGCACTCGTATTAAGGATGTATATTTTAGTCGTGCCTATAACGCCTACGCCTTATTATCTTTAGGAAAGACCTTGAAATTTGCTAAATGGACTTCCCGAGTCTAACATTCATATTAAAATTCATATGGGGACCCCGCGTGTCTTTTCATTTTAATACGAGGCTCATCCCTTTATTTTATCAGTCCAAACTTATCATATACTACATTTGCTATTTCTGTTTTTTCTCCTAATTATAATATAGTTTTGTATTTTTCTGAATTCATTATTATTATGTCCAGGCCAATTACTTACTACTAGGCCTGGACTTCTGGACTGTGTTAATAGTCCATTAGGCGCGAATGGGCCTCTAAAGCCCAAAATATATGAATATCTCCACAAGCAGACCCTAGGGTGACTTTAGTTGAATCTAGGCCTGTATTCATAATCAGGCCCAGAGTAAACAGATGAATTGTAGAACAGGAATGTAATTTCAATACAAAATCTAAACAAACATTCTTCAAACAACAAAATAGATCAATAAAATTCATGTTATTTCATAAAGTTCTAGATTACATGTGAATCGATACTAATTACGAATTCTAATAAGTAATTAAACACTTGCAGGAGTTTGATACTAACACTTTCGTTTCAAGTACTTAAGCAATAATTACAATACTAGCTGAACAGACTCAGATTATTATTGACTACAGAATTCTAAATTATACTATAAGTAATCATTGTTAAATGAAACTAAATAATAAAGCAGTTTAAATTTTATTCACTTATTTCTTTTTATGAACTAATGGATCCTTATTCAGGGTTTAATTAACATGCATAGTCAATTACCAGCTCATATATTTATATCAGTTTCATAGGTGAATTAATTTTAGTGTTAACCTGTTTCGAACTTTGATTAAGTGATAGCTATTTTTAATTATGTACTACTACTATGCTGTCTACTCTATTTTTATCTCGACTTTGTCAGTTATTACAATCCATCCTAATGAATTACAATGGTACTAGAAGATATCAATTACAAACTAAAAGAAAAAAATAGAGGTAAAATCATCCCAAATAGCTCATGCGATTTCATTTCTTCAAACAAATATGCGATTACATATTCAGGAAATGGAACTGTACCTGATTAAAAGAGCAATCTATGAGTTTAGGTTTGAGGATGAAAAATAGTCAGCAAAATAGCAGCAACAGAGCAGCAAACAGAATACAAATATAATAGTCCAGCAAATCAACAGAACAAGATCAAAGAGCTCAAGCAGAATCCAAATAAGTTGAAAGATAATAGACCCAACAGGAACTCTCAGATTAATACCCAAAGCAATCAACTTAAGATTGTAGTATATAGACCCAAGTTTCAGCACTGTCACTCGATTTCAGAACTATATAAGGAACTCCTTTCTTAATTTCAGAGCTAAACCCTTTTAATTCGAATGTCTGGACCCCTTTTTTAGAATATCATTTCCCTGCCCTTTTTCAGGATCTCTAATGGCCTATTTATAGACTAGTTTTGGGGAAAATTGGGTTGGGGGGGGGGGGATTCAAATAAGTTATTTTCAATCCCCTCCCCTTATTCTTTCAATTATTTACAGATTGGTTATTTGAATGTGTATCTAAATGCCTTCAAGCCCTTGCTAGAATGTTCTAGGCAATTCTTTAGTGTTCTATTAGGGGTATTTTACTAGGTTACCCTTACTTGCTAAGTTTTATTACAAGACTGCCTTTTCATTATGCCCAATTTGTCCTTTATATTATAAGTACTCACAGGAATACTGGGTACTAAAGTCATTTCTAATCCTATAGGCTCTATTAAATCTTTAACAATGCCATTTATTGTTTCCTATTATACCCTTACTATTTTTATTATTTTTCCCGCCCTACTAAGGTCTTGGTAGACTAGGGTTAAGACTTATTTAACTAATGACCAATTTTTATAACTGTTTTAAGATTCGACCAGTTTTAGACCCCAAATCCCTTTTCAAATTTAGATCACATCTAACAGACCCCATCTTTATTTAACACATAGCCCTTTATTTAACACAAAGCAACTAACAGAGATAAGTTTTCAAAACTAACCACTTAATACCATTAATAAATCAGCATAATCACTTCGTAACAGAGATAGCCACTTTAACGAACAGACTTAGTTCTTTCAGCAATAGCCACATTATTTAGATTTCAGAACTAACCACAAAATCTGTACAACTATAACCCAAATCACAAAAGCATCAAAGATCCAGAATGGTCTTACAAATGAATCAGATTACAAATATAACCAGTTCATGCTATTTTGCACATATAGCCTTAATCGCAAACCAATTTTCAATCAATTAGAACTCAGAGGGAAGTTTTGATAATGGCTGAATCCCAATTAATCAAAGGTTAATATTAGACAAAGCATGATGAAGAAACACATAAACAGGCCTATTCACTCGTGAGTCATACGTAATACACATTAAGAACCCTAAGAATGCTATAACAGAATTAGGCACGTGTAACGAAAAAAAGGTAGATCTTAAGCATGCAGAAGAGATAGGCTCACAAAAATATCAAGAACATATCAAAGAGAAACATTTACAGAATCAAACAGACAAAGAAAAAGAACATGTGTAGTAAAACTTAGCTTTTTCAGGGCTTTCTTTTGCCTTCTCTTTTCTTTCTTTCTTTTCTTTCTTTCCTTCTTCTTTATTTCTTCTTTTTCTTTCTATATTTTCCAGACTCAAAAGTTTCGAAGACTTTTAGACTTCTGACTGTTGATTTTTTCCAATGGGGCTTCTTTTTGAGTTTTGGTGGGTAAGGGGGTGGTCTAGGGCTTGGTTCAGAGGTTTTGAGGTGGGGGTTGTTTTTGGGTGCTCGACGGAGTAGGATTCCGGCGAGCCTTTTTGTTATATTCGACAAGTTCCAGCTATATTCGAGACCAGCCACCTATATGAGGTGAAAGATCTCATCAAGGCGGTCCTATGGTGTTAATTTCAACCGCTGGTTCATAGATTTGAGGTCGCCGGCTAGGGTTCCGACGACCGAAGTTTCAAAAAAAGAGGGGATCTTTGGTTTATTGGGGGTTTTATGGTGGTTGTAGTTTTTGGTGGCTAAGGGTGAAGTGTTTGGTGGCTGTTTGAGCCAGAGACGACGGTGGTTTCAGGCCAGTCCGGCCAGTGTCCATGAGAGACTTAAGGAAGAAGAAGACAGAAATGGGAGGCGGCTAGGGTTAGTGATATGTGTATATCTGAGTGTATGTATTGTTTTGAATGGAGATTGAGAATTTATATACTCCCCTGATCTCGTGTAATCCTGGCCTTTAGATCAACTAAGATCAATGGCCAGGATCTCTCCCTTTATAATGGTGGCGTTTAATTAAATGAGAGGTTACTTTATACCCGTTAGATGTGTAAGTTTGAACGGCCATGATCATTTCATCATACTGTGTCGTTTAACTCTTGATAATATTCGATGCCATCCGTTTGATTATTCTTTTGGACGGCCAGGATTGGTCTTTCGTATGACGTCGTTTGATTTTTAATGACGCCGCCTTATCTGATCCGTTGGATTGATCTCATCAACGGTTGAGATTCAAATGCCCTGTACGCCGTCGTTTGGCTAAGAGACTGGGCATATCAGGCTAATAATTTAGGCCTTATGCATTTGGGCTTATGTATTTTACAATATAGCCCAAATTGTTATTGTATTTTTTCTATTTTGTCTTCTATTTTAATTATTTTCTTGGTATTTTCTTTTGTATTTCATTTTTCTCTTTTTGTATTTATTTTCAATTGTTATATTTCTTTTATTTTCCTATTTTTCCTGATTTTTCTGATATTGTTGCCATTTTCTTTTGTTTTTCCGGTATTTTGTATTTTTTGTTGATTTTTCTAAATTTTCATATTTTTGTGATATTTTCCAATTGATTCTTTTTGTAATTTTAATTCCAACTTTGTTTTAAAAACAAACAAACAAGTATTTCAATTAAAACACACAATCGCATACCAAAAACTATTTTTGTATTTATTTCTATATTTATATTGGAATTTATTTGCTTAGGGCAAAAATCACGTGCTCACAGCTGCCCCTCTTTGCTCCAAATATTTATATTGGAAGAGTTTCAGTGCAAATATAAGTGAGCAGTAATGAGAGATTTTTTCCCACTAGCATATTCCGTAAGAAGCATTTTGAAAACCTTTTGACCGCACCGTGCTTCAGAGGTTGCCTACATATCCTGGGCTAAATAGGAATCAGGGCAGTGTAGTTCAGGAAGGTCTGGTAGTTTGAAACTACTAAGACTTGCTGTTGCTGTTATTGTTGCTATAATTACTGACTAACTCCTTATTACACCAGGATAACAATGAAAATAAAGAAGCTATTCTAAGCTATGATCTTATGAATTACAAGAGAATCCTATCTATGACTTTGTCTTCTTACATTGTCTTGCTTTTCCATATCACATGTTGCTCTTTATTTGCATCCTTCTTTTTTGTGGATTTTTGATTATTTCTTATTTTTGATATACTGCTTCTATCCCTTCGTGTGACTTTAAAATGTGCTTCTTGCTTCTAGGTCGATACCTGTTTAAAAAAAAAACAAAGCAAACTTTTTCCTCTGCCCCAGTGTGAGGCTTTTCATGTGTTATGGTGTTACTCTTGTTAGAAAAAAAAAATACTGGAAAGCATTTCATTGTTATACAGGTGGGCGCCTAAATAGAAATTAAAATGCTGAAAAGTATTCCCTTGTTATACAGGTGGGCGCCGGAACAAAAATTAAAATGCTGAAAAGTATTCCCTCGTTATATAGGTGGGCGCCTGAACAGAAATTAAAATGCTGAAAAATATTCCCTCGTTATACAGGTGGGCGACTGCACAAAAATTAAAATGCTGAAAAGTATTTCATCGTTATACATGTGGGTGCCTGAATAGAAATTAAAATGCTGAAAAGTATTCCATCGTTATACAGGTGGGCACCTGAACAGAAATTATAATGCTGAAAAGTATTCCCTCATTATACAGGTGGGCGCCTGATGCATGAAATGAAAATGCAGAAAAATATTCCCTTATTATCCAGGTGGGCGCCTGATGCATGAAATGAAAATGCAGAAAAATATTTCCTCATTATCCAGGTAGGCGCCTGATGCATGAAATGAAAATGAAGAAAAATATTCCCTCATTATCCATGTGGATGCCTGATGCATGAAATGAAAAATGCAGAAAAATATTCCCTCATTATCCAGGTGGACGCCTGATCCATGAAATGAAAATGCAGAAAAATATTACCTCATTATCCAGGTGGGCGCCTGATGCATGAAATAAAAATGCAGAAAAATATTCCCTCAGTTTGATAACTGGGGTGTGAATTTTGAAAAGACAATACCTCCCGTGCTGTTTGGGTAGGTTTCCTGATAACTGAGTCCTCCAATGTAGATTTTCTCCTTCTATCGTTGTTTTTCTTTTTGATGTTTTCTCCCACATTGGTCACATTCACTTTTAAAGTGATTAGTGAAAATTTGAATTTTTTGTCCCTGTCTAAATTAGTGAACAATCTTATTAGTTATAAAATGATGGTTAGCAACTGGCATTCTTGTTGGCCATGCATCCACCACCCGCCTCTTCTTGTTTCAATCTGCTTTGCAGCTCATTGCCATGTTTTCTCGATTTTCTCTTGCACTCCTCTTTTGCTTTTCTCCTTTTTTTGTTTCTTTTCTTTTCATTTTCCTTCGGCCTTGATTGTCACCCTCTTTTTATTTTCTCTTGTCCTTTGACCCGGTGTTATTACGCCTTTTAACATGAAAAGCTAGTAGTTAGCTTTCAACTGGCAACTGGTTTTGATCAATGAAATGAAAATATGCATTTGAAGGGGTAAGGGTATTTTGAAGTAAAGACAGAACTTATCTGGGTATGACGGCTGATTTCTTTGACCATGCCATGTATTTAAATATCCGACCCAGTCTATCCAATCGAATCGTTGCTGTCTTAATTTCATCTTTTCCATCAACCCAAACCTTTCTTATTTTTTGCTGTTTTTCTTTTTTCATCAAAATATTCTTCACTTTCGCCTTATAGTGCCCATTACGATTTTCACCAATAAGACTCTCTCATTTATTCTCCTCTCACCTCACATTCGCCTTATGGTGCCCGTTAGGGTTTTCACCAATAAGACTCTCTCATTTTTTATTTTCTCTCATCTCACATTCGCCTTATGGTGCCCGTTAGGGTTTTCACCAATAAGACTCTCTCATTGTTTTTATTTTTCTTTATTTTGTTTCCAAACCTCCGGGTATTGTCCATGCCATGTTTCTCCTTATTCTTATTGTATCATCATTTTCTTGAAATTAATCAGAAGATCTTTCTTTGAACTGTAATATCGCTTTTGGATGGGTTTTAGAAAGAAAGGTATAAAGTCTCAAAATTTATATGAGGGTTCAAAATATTTACAACTCTCGGAATTATAAACATAACTTCTGCCCCAGTTTTGATATTTGGGGAATCTTGGATTTCATTTCTGTTGTGACTGAACCTCACTGAGGGTGGCTACGTATCCTTTCGGGATCAAGTCAAACGTAGTTCACACCCTAAAGTTCAATCGTCTTTTGACTTTTTCCCAATTTTTTTTTTCATTTTCTCATTCTCATTTTCTCATCATTTTTTTTTCAATTTCCTGTTCTTAATTGATACCGAAAGAGGAATATGAAAGAATAATGCAATAAGGCTCAACATGGGTATCAATGGATAAAGTATTTGGATAGAGAATAAAATGTCTTCATCTTTTCAATTTCAAAATTATGACAAATACAATTGTACATATGAAAAAAAAATCATACATAATATCTCTTGACTGCATCTGAGTTGATAGCAGTCTCTACACATTTTCCATCAACATCTGTTAAATATAAAGCTTCGTTGGATGATACACGTGACACCATGAACGACCATTGCCAATCAGATGCAAACTTTCCTTTTGCTTCGGCCCAATGAGGCAAAATATGTCTTAGCACCAACTGTCCAACTTTGAATTTCCGTGGACGTACTTTCTTGTTGTATGCTGTGGCCATCCTCCATTGATATAACTGTCCGTGGCAAACTGCCGCTAGCCTTTTCTCATCAATTAAGCTCAATTGTTCTAGCCGAGCTTTTACCCATTCATCATCATCAATTTCAGCTTCAGCTATGATCCGAAGGGAAGGTATTTCAATTTCTGCAGGTATGACTGCCTCCGTCCTGTACACCAATGAGTATGGTGTTGCACAAATTGAAGTACGTACAGTTGTACGATAACCCATGAGAGCAAATGGTAATTTTTCACGCCACTATCTTGAATCTTCCACCATTTTCATGAGAATCTTCTTAATATTCTTATTCGCAGTCTCCAGTGCTCCATTCGCTTTAGGCCTATAAGGTGTAGAGTTACCGTGCATGATTTTGAACTTTTGACATGCTTCTGCCATGAGGTGACTATTCAGATTTGCTCCATTATTTGTGATAATCACCTTAGGAATTCCAAAGCGACAAATGATATTTATGTGCATGAAATCCACTACCACATTCTTTGTCACTCCTTTAAATGTCTTTGCCTCCACCCATTTAGTAAAATAATCAATTGCAACCAAGATAAATATGTGCCCATTAGATGTTGCGAGTTCTATTGGTCCGATAACATCCATGCCCCAGGCAACGAATGGCCATGGTGCTGACATTGTATGCAACTCATAGGGTGGTGAGTGAATCAAATCTCCGTGTATCTGACATTGGTGGCATTTCCGCACATATCTAATGCAATCACGCTCCATGGTGAGCCAATAATATCCCGCTCTCAGTATTTTCTTGGACAAAATCTATCAACTCATATGAGGTCCGCACCTCCTGCATGTACTTTAGCCATAATTGTGTCAGCTTGTTGTGTATCTATACATCTCAATAGACCCAAATCTGGTGTTCTTTTGTATACAACTCCTCCACTGAGGAAAAATTCATTTGCTAATCGCCTTATAGCCTTTTTCTTGTCCCTTGTGGCCTGCGCTAGGTACACTCATGTCCTCAAATATTCTCTGGTATCATGATACCATGGCTTACCGTCAAGTTTTTTTTCCCTGGCGAAACAATAAGCATTTTGATCACGAACTTGTATCTGTAGTGGATCTATATAAGCTTTATCTGGATGGTGCAACATGGATGATAGTGTGGCTAGATCATCCGCTACTTCGTTGTGTATTCATGGGATGTGCTTGAACTCTATAGATTGAAATCTCTGAGGCAGTTCATACAGACACTGTAGATAAGGTATAAGTTTCAAATCCATGGTCTCCCATTCTCCTTGAATCTGATGTATCAAGAGATCCGAGTCACCCGTGACCAAAATATCTTGAACACCCATGTCTATTGCCATTCTCAATCCCAATATACATGCCTCATACTCGGTCATGTTATTAGTACAGAAAAATCAAAGCTGAGCAGTAATAGGATAATCCTGACCCGTTTCTGAGATGAGCACTGCTCCAATTCCGACTCCCTTACTGTTGACGGCCCCATCAAAGTACATTCTCCAGCCTAGCTTATCATCTTGCTCTTCTTCTTCAATATTCATTGTCTCCTCATTAGGAAAATATATCTTTAATGGTTCATACTCATTATCAAGCGGATTATTTTCCAAATGGTCAGCAACTGCCCGTGCCTTCATTACCGTACGAGTTACATAAATGATGTCAAACTCTGTAAGTAGAATTTGCCATTTAGCGAGCCTTATTGTGGGCATAGGCTTCTGGAATATATACTTCAGTGGATCCAACCGAGATATCAGATAAGTAGTATAAGCCGACAAGTAATGTTTCAATTTCTGCGCTACCCATGTTAAAGCACAACATGTTCTCTCCAACTGAGTGTATTTTACCTCGTAAGATGTAAACTTCTTACTATGATAATATATTGCTTGCTCTTTCTTCCCTGTTTCGTCATGCTGCCCCAGTACACAGCCAAAAGAATTATCCAAGACTTGCTGTTGCTGTTATTGTTGCTATAATCACTGACTAACTCCTTATTAGACCAGGATAAAAATGAAAATAAAGAAGCTATTCTAAGCTATGATCTTATGAATTACAAGAGAATCCTATCTATGAATTTGTCCTCTTACATTGTGTTGCTTTTCCATATCACATGTTGCTATTTATTTGCATCCTTTTTTTTGTGGATTTTTGATTATTTCTTATTTCTGATATACTGCTTCTATCCCTTCGTGTGACTTTAAAATGTGCTTCTTGCTTCTAGGTCGATACCTGTTTAAAAACAAAACAAAGAAAACTTTTTCCTCTGCCCCAGTGTGAGGCTTTTCATGTGTTATGGTGTTACTCTTGTTAGAAAAAAAAATACAGGAAAGCATTTCCTTGTTATACAGGTGGGCGCCTAAATAGAAATTAAAATGCTGAAAAGTATTCCCTTGTTATACAGGTGGGCGCCCGAACAAAAATTAAAATGCTGAAAAGTATTCACTCGTTATATAGGTGGGCGCCTGAACAGAAATTAAAATGTTGAAAAATATTCCCTCGTTATACAGGTGGGCGACTGCACAAAAATTAAAATACTGAAAAGTATTTCATCGTTATTCATGTGGGTGCCTGAATAGAAATTAAAATGCTGAAAAGTATTCCCTCGTTATACAGGTGGGCACCTGAACAAAAATTATAATACTGAAAAGTATTCCCTCATTATATAGGTGGGCGCCTGATGCATGAAATGAAAATGCAGAAAAATATTTCCTCATTATCCAGGTAAGCGCCCGATGCATGAAATGAAAATGAAGAAAAATATTCCCTCATTATCCAGGTGGACGCCTGATGCATGAAATGAAAAATGCAGAAAAATATTCCCTCATTATCCAGATGGACGGCTGATGCATGAAATGAAAATGCAGAAAAATATTCCCTCATTATCCAGGTGGGCGCCTGATGCATGAAATAAAAATGCAGAAAAATATTCCCTCAGTTTGATAACTGGGGTGTGAATTTTGAAAAGACAATACCTCCCTTGCTGTTTGGGTAGGTTCTTGATATTTGAGTGAGTCCTCCTCTGTGGATTCCCCCTTTTATAGTTGTTTTTCTTTTTGATGTTTTCTCCAACATTCGTCACATTCACTTTTAAAGTGATTAGTGAAAATTTGAATTTTTTGTCCCTGTCTAAATCAGTGAACAATCTTATTAGTTATAAAATGATGGTTAGCAACTGGCATTCTTGTTGGCCATGCTTCCACCACCCGCCTCTTCTTGTTTCAATCTGCTTTGCAGCTCATTGCCATGTTTTATCAATTTTCTCTTGCACTCCTCTTTTGCTTTTCTCCTTTTTTTGTTTCTTTTCTATTCATTTTCCTTCGGCCTTGATTGCCATCCTCTTTTTATTTTCTCTTTTCCTTTGACCCGGTGTTATTACGCCTTTTAACATGAGAAGCTGGTAGTTAGCTTTCAACTGGCAACTGGTTTTGATCAATGAAATGCCATTATGCATTTGAAGGGGTAAGGGTATTTTGAAGTAAAGACAAAACTTATCTGGGTATGACGGCTGATTTCTTTGACCATGCCATGTATTTAAATATCTGACCCAGTCTGTCCAATCGAATCGTTGCTGTCTTAATTTCATCTTTTCCA